>PVIA01001624.1:0-263415 GCA_004024845.1 Tonatia bakeri
GTTACACTGCCAGTGCTGTGGAGCATGTCAAAAGATACTTCCATCCAGCTCCTCTTACAATCAAAAAAGAGACATGATGCCTGATGGACCTCTTTGCATTTTGGAGGCAACATATTCCCCCTTTGAATGTGCCACTCTGGCCCATTGGTTGAGTGACCTGAAAAGCTGCTAGCTTTGAGGGAGCCCTAGAACAATAGAAGATTCTGCAACAGGCCAGGCAGCAATTCATGGTTCCCTGTCACCATATGATCCAGCAGATCCAGTGGTGCTTAGAGTGTCAGTGGTAGATGGAGATGCCGTTTGGAGCCTTTGGCAGGCTCCCACAAGTAGAGAAGACAATAATCTTTTTATTTGATCTAATTTTAGAACCAGAACCCGAAGAGCTTGAAGAGTTTTCAGAAAGTGAAAAAATTGAAGAGATAGAAGAAGATTTTAAGAAGGAGGAAGAAGAAATGGAAATAAATGAAGAACAATCAATAATACCAGCCAATCTGGAACGACTCTGGTCCTTTTCCTGTGACTTAACCAAAGGTCTTAATGTGAGCAGCCTTGCCTGGAATAAAACAAATCCAGTAAGCTATTGAATATTTTAATAATTTAATCTCTAGCATTTAAGGGTCATTGTCAAGTCCTCGAACCCCTAGCTTTAGAATGCCTCTAAAGCAAGTTTATATTTCACAGGGTGGGAAATGCAAATAGTTACAAAAAAATGTTTTTCTTCTTTAATATAAAAACATTATCATTATTGTTTTAGGAGATGTACTCGGGACATGACATTCTCTGAACCCATATCAAATACTGAGAAATGAACTAGAACATAGCATATCATTGACTTATTTTAACATTTACCAAACTCATGTATCCCAATTTGTATTCTCCTTAAATTTATTATATTCAGAAGCATATACTTCATCCAGTAACAGTGAAAATGTACAAAATAATTTTGAGATTCCTTAAAATGCTATCACCATTAATAATAGCAGGTACTTAAATAGTACTTACTAGGTACCAGGCATATTCTAAGCATTTTACTTGTATTCACACAAAAACTCTGCGAGTTAGGTATTAATTTCCCCATTATGTTGGTGAGAAAATTGAAGCATAGACAGGATAAACAACTTGCCTAAGTTATGCAACGTAAGTGAAACAGCCAATGTTCATACCCACACGTCTGCCTCCAGGTCTCTTGCTCTTAACTACTATACTGCTAAAAATCATCTTTAGACAAATTAGATGAATCATCAAGCTGGGGAGTGGCATGTTTGCTTGTAAAAAAAGGATGATTATAGAGTACTGAGACTTATTTTCTCCTGGGGTATGTAAACTGCTTCTGAAGACATGATTTTCAACTAGTTGTTCCCAAATTCTTTTATGTAATAGCGATACCTTTGGAATAAATATTTAGTGTATTTTAAAGTGATCAAAACTTACTTGTATGTTTAAATTGTACTATGTATAAGAATTAGCCTTATTATTTTATATTTACATCTTTTAAAATACTATGTGAAAATATGATAGTTGTTACGGTTATTAAAAATAGAATGTCTATAACCATTTTTGTGAAAACCTAAATAGCATATAATTTAAATTATGTATATTATTTTTAATGAAATAAAATACTTTTAGTATGGATTTATGTTTATAAAACTATACTTGATGGGGGGGAATGGGGACAACTGTGACTGAATAACAACAAAAAAGGGAAACTATACTTGAGGACATCATTTATATGCGTCTTTATACATTTGCTATATTAGTATGTGACACTCTCATATTAAATGTATTTTTCTGGTTTTCAGGACCTTTTGGCTGTTGGCTATGGTCATTTTGGATATAAAGAACAAAAAAAAGGGTTGGCTTGCTGCTGGTCAATAAAGAATCCCATGGTAACCCAAACAGGAATCAGACCCATTTGTATTTAATTAAATGCTGATATAATTATCATAAAATAGATAGTTGTATGTGATAATTAAACAAAGTCAAGACAATTTTTCAAGCAAGGCTTTTTTGGTTTAAATACATAAAAATTAAAATTTATTCTTGTTTATATAAGATTAATTCATTTATAAATTCACTTCTATATATTTATAAATTCATTTAGTAAATATTTTTTGAGCATCTACTGTATGCTGTTAGATCTGATGATCCAAAGTTGAACCATTATTTTTTTAATCACTGCTAAATACAAAGAGTGAATTTGCAAATGAAAATCCTTTGAAAATTATGTTCCGTTTAATACTGGATTGTTTCTTAATATATGAGGAACTCCTTATTGCCTTGTAAAATAGATTACCGCTATTTTCAAGTGACATAAAAATAGATCACTATGACCATCTTATTGCCATACATTTTTCAAAGAGAATAAATAAAAGTCAGTCTTTTTTTTTTTTTGTGCTAAACAGCCCTTGTCAATTTGTTAGCTTATTGGTCTATATCTATTTTTAACTCAGAACAGAAATGTAAGGAGAAGAACTTAGAAAAGGATCAGAAGAGCATATAAAAATAGAGTTTTTATAAATATTCCAAGTCTGTTAGGAAGATGGGTTTCTATAGCATGAAAGAAGGCAGAAGTAATTTTAAACGTGGGAGGATCGCTATAAGATTCATTGTCAGTTGGTTCTCTTCTTTTCCGTGTAGGATGTTAAAAACAAAGCTTTTAGATCAGACATTAAAACAAAACAGTAAAACTTTGGACAGGGTTGAAGAGAGTACCTTAGAGAGTTTTGGAGCTCCTTCTATTACTTAGAAATTATTAGATGATCCAAATGTCTGAAACAGATTCTCAAAGATAGGAATATATGCTAGATAATCTCTTTGGAGTTCATTATTTGTTTCTCTAAGCAGGTAGACCTGTGATGATCATACAAATCCCATTGAAAGATTGCCAAAATATGATAAGTATTATAGAAGCCCATCCTGTATTTCTTAAAATTACTGAGCTCTGAGGATTCATCAAAGGAGAGGAAAGGAGGTTTTTCTCACCTCTATACTGGAGGTTAGGAAGCGAAGAGTAACCAAATGTAGACTAACTCTTACATCCCCACTGCCACCAGGCTGTACTTCAGCCATGATCATGCCCCACCTACTGTGGCCCACCAAACCAAGTTATAAATGTAAGACAATACTTTTTTTATCTAGTGGCCAGAACGTATTTATCCGAGTCCATATGGAGTTACTGCTGTGGATTTCTCAATTGGAGCACCTAATCTTCTAGCAGTCGGCTATCACAATGGCACCATTGCAATTTACAATGTGCAGAGCAACAGCAACGTTCCCGTCCTGGATAGCAGGTGAGAATGCAAGGGTTAGATAAACTTGTAATACGTACTTACTTAGGGAGAAGGGAAAAATTACTCTCATATTATTTGGTTTTGAGTGAGTGTATATGTTGTTATTGAGAGTGATGCCATTATTTTTCTAGCATTTAATAATTCCTCATACTGTCTCTCCAGCTGAAAGCTTTGTCCTAACATCTCCTTTATCTTCTTCTCTGCCCACCTCACCAACAGACTTCCTTTGGCTTGACAGTTTATACTTACTCTTTCTTTAAAAATATTTTTTCTCAGCTTTATTGAGGTATAAGTAGAAAAATTGCATATATTTAGGTTGCACAATGTGAGTTTTAAAGGTGCACAATATGATTTTTAAAGGTATACAATGTGATGATTGAATATATGTATACATTGTGAAGTCATGACCACAATCAAATTAATTAACACATCCACCACCTCACATAGTCACTTTGTGTGTATGTGTGATGAGAACACTTACGGTTCACTCTCTGTGCAAACTTCAAGTAAACGGCACAGTATCGTTAAGTATAATCATCATGCTATCCATTAGATCTCCAGCACTTACTCAACTTATAACTGAAAGTTTGTACTCTTGACTCCCGCAGTGTCACCTCCTGAAGGAAACATTCCCATTTCTTTCCTTTGTGCATCCTGTACACCTTTATCACAGCACATATATCACAGCACATGCTGTACAAAAATCATTTACATATGTATCATCTTCCGGAGGGGGCTGTAAGCCCTTTGAGGGCAAGGATTAAGTCTTACTTTTTGCAGGCTCAGTACATGTGTCACATGACATTAGATAGGTAACAGAATGACAGTAAGTGTTTGAGGATGAAGGAGTGAAATAAATGTAAACACACAATGCAATATGCAGATGATGTATTATAGAATTGTACGTTTGAAACATATAATTTTATTAACCAATGTCACCTCCATAAATTTAATATTTTAAAAAGAGATACAGAATTTTTAAAAGAAAAAAAGAATGAGTCACACTGAGAAAATAAAAAAGTTAAAGGGGAAAGGTACTGAATATGTTAGGTTTTTGTAATAAACCAAATATAATGGGGCAATAAAGAGATAGAATATTTATGTTAGTGTTTGAGTAAACTTGGCTGAAACTCCATGGAAATAAGCATTAAAGAAAGGGTTCCTAAGCTTAACTTTGAAATTATTTGCATAGTTTTGTAAGTGCTGGCCTCTCTGCTTATTTCCAGGAAGAGAATCCAAAAGTTTTACCAAATAATCAGAGATATCTATGATTTTAAAAAGATTCAGAATTATTATTTTGGAGATTTTGCATAAAAATAATCAAGGGATTCACTAGTAGGAATAGAGCGACCCATTAATCTGATAGAAAAACAGTCAAGAATCTGACAAATCATTTTAAAATTCACTGAGAAGTGAATAAAATTAAAACAACTTATCCATTGAAACTATGAAAAAGATAAAGATCCTTATACATATATTCACTATGTCTAAAATAAACTAAATTTAGTCAACCAGGAAAAAACAAAAGGAATAGAGTAAATGAAATACGTTTTGAGAAGAAATAACTTGCTTTTGTATTTGTTATGACAGCCAATATAATTAAAGGCAGTAAAAAAAGTTTTTTTAAGAAACAAGAAAAACGACAGTAAATATTAAGTGTCAAAGTTATTATTTTTTCTGGTTTTCAAAATATTTAAAGTAAAAGTCTAGTTTTGAACAATGAAGGCATCATTTTATGAGTAGGTCATGGTGTTCTCAAGAGCTATCCTTATCACTTGAACTGCAAGTTTTTTAAAAAAATATTAAAATGATCCTATATTTAGCACTTTTTCCTGTTTCAGTGAGTCCCCTCAGAAACACCTGGGGCCTGTGTGGCAGCTACAGTGGATAGAACAGGACCGAGGGACGACAGGGGATGACAAGAGAGAAATACTGGTTTCTATATCCGCAGACGGGAGAATCTCCAAATGGGTTATACGGAAAGGACTGGACTGCCATGGTAAAAAGTACATTAAAGACGTATATATTTCCAGTGTTCTTTCTCTTGTTATGTGCTGAATTAAAAATTCCTAGTAAACCACGTGTAAGAAGTGGCAACTTTTGGTTTTGCTAAATAAGAAAAGAAAAGAAAACTGGGCTTGGTTATTGTTTTTCTAAGCATCTAGTTCCTGTATTTGCTACTTTTAATCAAATCACATGCAAAAGATGGCAGAAATCATTATTTACAGGTAAGATATTTACTCCCATGTGGTAAATAAGATACATATTTTTTCTTTTATCCTTCTAAAATAATTTCAATAATCAAAGTGGTTTGGAGCGATTTAGAATTTCAGGTGAAACTGGTAACACTCTCAAACACTGTTATATTTAGATACTGACTTTTCCAAGGCAGAGAGCCCTTTCTCCTATTCTCTCCCTGTCTTTTTCCTTTCTTTTTTCTCTGCCCTACATCATTTTAAAAACTAGTTCAGAACCCTTGACAGTTGTCTCTATAATTGCCTGGAACTGTGGCCCAGATGTAGCAGAAACAACGTACACGTGTGACGTCACACGGCAGTTGATTTTCTTTCCCTGGGATGTACATGGTCCACTCGCCATCCTAGATTCTTCTAACTGCTGAAACATCCTGGTCCCAGGAAAAACACATACAAACCTTCTATTTTCAGAGCCATGAAAAAACTGACCTAATGGCGAAATCACACTGTTTTCCCATGAAGAAAATAAAAACCTGTACACCTCCATAATTTGAAAACCTTGGGGAGCCTAAGAAATGTAATGTTTTTTTCTTTAAATAAAGATTTGATGCGCTTGAAGCGAACTACTTTTGGCAGCAGCAAAAGAGGAGCTGAAAAGGAAAAGAAAGGTGAAGCTTTGATATCGAGACAGGCTCCTGGATTGTGTTTTGCTTTTCATCCCAAGGTAAATTATTTCCATCTATTATTTGCTATTGCATATAACAACCTCTAATAATTAAAGTGTATTAAGATATAAAGCAAGACAAAATGTTAGCATGTTACAATGATTAACACTGTACCTTGTAAATTAAAAAAATAACAAACATAGCTGCCAGCTGAAGGGAGAATGGCACATTCCAATTGACATTGTTATGTCTTTATCTACTTTCCAGAGGGAGAGTCTGTATTTCTAGGAACTGCGGCAGGATCCTCTTCACAGCGCATGTTTACCTTGAATGCCTCTCATTGCCCTTCTTGTGTGTCTGCTGCTCTGTCATGCTGACAAGAACCAAATGTACTATGTAGTCCTCTGTATCCTCAGTGTGGGTGGTGACATATTTCTGGGGATCAGGAAGGCCACTTAAGTTCATGCTTATTAAGACAAGAATCAAAGCATAGTTCATGAAGTTCTACTTATTCAAGGTACTTTTATCTGAAGATTCTTTGGAGTCAGAAAATACAGCCTTTATGACACACTTCTAAGAAAACATAACCTTATGTTTTCTGATAATTATGCAAACCAACACTTGAGCTCCTGTTCTGTTCTATCCTATCATCCAAGTGGTATTTAAGTCTTATTGTGCCACTCTTTCCACTCCAAGCATACTACTTGTTAATGTAGCTCAGGAATTTATTATATTTCACTTTTCTAACACTGCTATCATATTCTAACTGCCTTCATTTTTAAATTCCTGTAATCTACTCTTCATCTCAACTCTTGAACAGTAGTTTTCAATGTGGGCAGGGCAGTGAGTATTTTCCCACCACAGGACATTTCACAATGTCTTAACATATATTTAGTTGTTGCAGCTTTAGGAGGTGGGCATGGGGAGGAATGCTGTTGACATCTAGTGAGCAGAGTCTGGGGGTGCTGCTAAACATCTGTAATGCATAATACAAGCACCACTGTCGTCTCCCCATCCCCAAACATAGAATTAGCTGGCTTAATAGATCTGGACTGAGAAACGCTAGTCTAGTGTCCTAGACATGTCCTTGGTGGAAGGAATTCAATATGATCATTTAGTCTGTAAAGAGAGTTTTACTTCTTCCTATATAATTTGGTTACCTCTTCTTTCTTTTTATTGCCTGATTTCACTCCAGCACAAGGATGAATGGAAGTGGTAAAAACAGCCATCTCTGTCTTGTTCTTGATCTTAGGGAGAAAACGTTGAGTCTTTTACTATTAAGTGTAATTATGTATAATGTGAACTGAAAAGACTTTTCAGGAGCTCCCTTTATATTACTATTTATTGAAAGTTATTTTTTGTCAGGAATGGGTGGTGTGTATATTAAATGCTTTTTCTGCATCTATTGATATGATTATATAGTTTTTTTTTTAAGTTTGTTAATATGGTAAATTCCATTGGTTGATTTTTATTTATTTATTTAAATTTTTAAATTAAAAGCCAACTTATTTTTTTTAAGATTTTATTTACTCATTTCTAGAGAGGTGGAGAGGGAAGGAGAAAAGAAACCTCAATCTGTGAGAGAAACATGGATCCGTTCCCTCTCACACGCCTTTAACCGGGGATCTGGCCCACAGCCCGGGCATGTGCCCTGACTGGGAATCGGACTGGTAACCCTTCAATTCACAGGCCGCCGCTCAACCCAGCCAAGGCTAAAAGCCAAGTTAAAAGACTTCAGTGCCTAAACAGAAAGTTTCCAGGAACATAGGTAACAGTCGTGTTTCTAGCTCCTTCCAACCATGAGGTCCTGTGAGTACCCCAGCAGCATCAGTCACAAAACCCGAAGACTGGAATATACTTGAGCAATAAGTACTTTCATTTGACTACCTCTGGGAACACTCAGGGACTCTACACAAGGACAAAGGACACACATGTACACAGGCCAGTTGGCTCCTACAGTCCCCACACTTCTACAACAGCAACCTCACTTTCCAGTGCCCCTGGGCCTCTGTTGAAGGGGCCCACTCTCACTCTCTTCCAGCTGACACACTGTTCATAAAGAACCCCTGCCACCCACCCGCACAGGAGGTCCTGGGGCACCCAGCGGGAAACAGATACAGTACACTGAAATTGAGATGGAAGGCACACGCCAGACAATACTATCCACCCTCGATCCTCCACAGCTTTAGACAGTCCACTGGTGTAGAAATATACACCAACAAAGTAGTGTGTGGAGTGGAGGGAACAGTGATGAAGGGAAAACAAATTAAACATTGTAGTCCTTGGTGAGGGAAAAGAGAAACTAGAAGGAAAGCAAGAGGAATAGAGTTGACATAAACTTTTATCTTCTATCAATACTTGATTTCTCCTTGACCTCCAGTTTTTAGATTATCCAAGAGCAGGGTTGCCAGATTTAGCAAATAAAAGTACAGGAGGTTCGCATTAAATTTGAATTTCAGATAATAAGCAAATAGTGTTTTATTGTATGTCCCAAATATTGTGTGGTACATTACTTATACTAAAAAGTTATTTGTACAAAATTATTTTGTTTTTTAAATTTTAATTAAATTTATAAGAGTAATATTGTTTAATAACATTATATAAGATTCAGGTATACAACATCTGCATACTCCATTGTGTGCTCACTGCTCTGCTTGTGTTGTGAAGAATATTACTGTGCTACTGTGTGTTTTTCTGGCAACCCTACTCAGGAGGTTCAGTTAGCCTGAGGCTACTCTGATCGCATCTTGTCAAGGCCACAGCAAGACCATCACAGAGCAAAGCACAGACACTTCACCCACCACAGGGGTATGAAGTTCCTTTTAGCTGCCAGACGCTCAAAAATCCGATACTATTTTGGCAGGATGAGAGGGTATGTACATGGTGGAATTGTCAACCACTATCTGCCAGGTGCAGAAGTTTTTCTTCCATATCAAATAAAGAGGGTAAGAAGTATTGCAACTACGGAGAAGCAGGCCTACTGGGCTGAGGAATCTGACTCATACTGCCCCAGGGCAGGCTAAGTGACTCCAGCTCCTGAGTTCCAGAGAGCTAACATACTCCAGCTCTCTCAGAGCAACGAGAAGACCTCAAAAGGCTGAACACACACACAGACACACACACACACACACACACACACACTCACACACCCTCCTAAAGGTGCAGACCAAACTGCAAAGCAGCCATATAGGGACTAGCCTGTCTGTCTGTCTTCATTCCTCCGAAAGCCTAGTAACCTGGAGCCTGGTTTCCAGAAGAAGAGACAAATGGCTCTGTTGGCATTGTAAACTGCTGTCAAAGGAATCCCCCCTTCTTCTCTGTGGATGCAGTCCCAAAGTACCACCCCAAAAGCTTTAAGAGGACACACTTCTTGGTCTTCTTTTTGGCAGGGTAAAACACAGCCCAGAGAGCTTCTGAAAATACTCCATCCTGCATCAGAGCAGAACATTCCAAATACTTCACAGCCCCCACCTGCTTAGCCAAGGAAGTGCCTTGCTGAGGAGTTGTGGGCACTAGGCTCTGTTCCTTCAGCTTCTTCACTGTCTCGAGGTCACTCTTCCAGTCCCTCTTGGTGCCTGCCAGCAGAAGAGGTACCTTGGAGCAATGGTGGGAGGTCTCTGAGTGCCACTTATGCCTCACATTGTCATAAGAGGATGGGTTGCTAATGGAAAACAGATGATGAAGATAGCAGTCTGGGGGTAGGAGAGTGTTCTCAATTGATCATATTCTGTTGACCAGCTGTGTCCCACAGGTTCAGGCTGACGGTTTAGCCATCCACAGATGTCTGGGTGCTATAGTTGTCAAAAACATTGGGGATATACCCTTCAGGAATTTTCCTGTGTAATTGATGAAGAGGCAGGCCTTAGCCTCAATCCCATATCCTATAACCACGCAGTTGACTGTCTGCAGTCTTCCCTTGGAGTCCATGGACTGCTAGAGGACAGGCTTCAGTGGGTCCTAAAAGCCGTCTCTGATGTTATGTGCAATCCTGTAAGTATGTGTCTAAGCGGATTTTTCCTGTGAAGTGGTCATTTTCCCATGTAGTTCAGGCCATGTGGCCTGTTTTCCATGTGGCCGCAGGCAGAGCCTCCCAGTGTTCCTCGCCTGGTTGATTTGTACATGTTTATTCCTTCCTGGAGTAAACCCCACTTGATCTCGATCTACCCTTATAATATAATGTTGGATTGAAGATGGTAAAATTTTGTTTAGACTTTTCATATCTTTCTTTGTAAGACATATTGGTTTATAGTTTTCCTTTCTGGTAATGTCTTTATCTGGTTTTGGTATCAACGTAATCCTGGCCTCACAGAATAAGTTGAAAAGTGTTCCCCTTTCTTTACTTTTTTAAAAGAATTTGCATACAATTAGTATTATTCTTCATTACATGTTGGATAGAATTAATAAACCATCTGGTCCTTGAGTTTTCTTTTGGGAAGATATTTAACTTTTAACTAAAAATTCAAATTTTTAATAGTGTAGAACTATTATATCTTTTTCTTCTTGAGTGAGGTAATTGATGCCTTTCAAGGAATTTATTTTTAAATCAAATTTGTTGGATTTAGTGGCATAATAATATTCCCTTTGTGTCTTCTAATAGCTGTAAAGTATGTAGTGATGTCACCTGTCTAATTCCTAATGTTAGTAATTTGTGTCTTCTCTCTCTCTCTTTTCTTCTGATTAGTCTGGCTAGAAGTTTATAAACTTTATTGGTGCCAAAGAACCAGTTTTTGATTTTTCTGATTTTTGTTATGCTTTTTCTGTTTTCTATACCATTGATTTATATTTTGATATTTATTATTTCATTACTTCTAATTTGGTTTTATATGCTCTTTTTTTCTAGTTTCTTAATGTGGAAGATGAGTTCATTGATTTGTGACCTTTCTTCCTCATATAGACAACTGTGCTATAGCTTTTCCCCTAAGTACTGCTTTGCCAGCACCCCACAAACTGATATGCTCTATTTTCATTTTCATGCCTAACTTCTCCTGTGTTCTCCTGTGATCAAAAGGTTATTTAGAAAAACATTATTTAATTCTAAATATTTGGGTATTTCCAAGGATCTTTCTGTTATTTTTTATTCAATATCATCATCAGAGAACAAACTTAAAAAAAATGAATCCTTTTGAATCTTTTGAGATTTGTTCTAAAACCCAGAATGTTATCTTTACTGGTAAATGTTCCCTGCGTGCTTGAAAATATACATATATTCTGCTGTTTTGGGGTGGAATCTTCTGTCAATATCAGTCAGATTAAGTTATTCAAGTAACTCAATGATGGTGTTATTCAAGTTTACCATATCTGGATTATTTTGTGTTTATTTCTGAAAGAGGTATTGTGGTCTCTGACCATAATTGTGGATTTTTATATTTTTCCTTTTAATTCTATCAGCTTTTGATTTATGTATTTTGAAGCTTTATTTTAGGTACATAAATATTTAGAATTATTATATTCTCTTGATTAATCAACTCTTTTATCTTTATGAAACAGTATTATTTACAACTGGCAATATTCTTTCTTCTGCAGCCTATACAGTCTGATACTAATGTGGCCACTCCAGCTTTCTTTTAACTAGTGTTAGCATGGTTTACCACTTTCCATTCTTTTACATTTAACCTATTAGTATTTTTATATTATTTATTTGTTTATTTTAATTGTTTATTTTTAATGTGTTTCTTCCGTTACCATTTACCCCCCCCATACCATCTTCCACCTCTACCCGCCTCTCTAATCCCCCACAATCACCACACTGTTCTTTGTGTTCAGGAGTTCTTTCTTTTTGTTTCTTTTTTGTATCTTTATATTTAAAGTACATTTCTTATAGGCAACATATAGCTGGGTTTTGCTTTATTATCCAATCTTACAATCACTGCCTTTTAATTGTGATGCTTAGACCATTTATATTTAGTTTGATTATTGATATTATTTGGTTTGAGTCTATTATCCTACTTGACTATTTTTTTGGTGTGTGTGGAGTGTAATATGTCTGGCCTCCTTGCCTAGAGGCAGGATTCTGAAAAGCTGTCTCAGCTACAGAGCTTCTTATAGGTTGTGCTGAGACTTCTGTTGTAACTGCACTATGGCTCAACTTAAATCTGCCCATTCCTATTTTCCTTGAAGAAGTTGTTCCTGAGAAAATGCCCCAATACATTTCTTGCATGGAAATCTCTGTGTCTCAGAGTTTATACACTGAAATACCCAACTTTAGGCAGTAATCTCTAGAGAAAAATAACCTACTTCTAAGTGGTGTTGGAATAATCATTATCCATGTAAAAATTAGATTTAGACATCTACCCTGTCATACTTGAAAAAACTTTTAGAAGGAAATGTAGGAGAATATCTCTATGACCTCAAAGTCGGAAGAACTTCTTAAACAAAACACAAAAAGTGCCATATTTGTATCCAGCTACGTTAAAATGAGAGCTCTTATTTACCAAAAGACACTAAAAAATTAAAAGCCATACACTGGGAGAAGATAATTGCAACATATTTAATAGATAAAGCATATGGAATAGAATATATAAAGAACTTGCACAGAGGAATATGAAAAAGATAGATTATTAGTAAAATGGTCAAAAATATGAACAGAAGAGGAAATAAAAGTGTGCTCAACATTAATATTCACATAAATAGCACTCAAAGCCATTAGGTATAATTTTATACCTAAGAGATGGCAAAATTTAAGATATTTGATATAACCAACTGTTGAAGAGGATGTGGATCAAAGGGAATTTTCATTTACCACTGAATGTATATCAGTAATACTACTTTGGGGAAGAATTGTACTTTTTATGTCATTTAAAACTGCATATACCCCATGATCTAGTAGTTGCATTCTTTTTTTTTTTTTTTAAGATTTTATTTATTTATTTTTAGAGAGGGAAGGGAGGAAGAAAGAGAGAGAGAAACATCAATGTTCAGTTGCTGGGGGCTGTGGCCTGCAACCCAGGCATGTGCCCTGACTGGGAATCGAACCTGCGATGCTTTGTTTCGCAGCCCGCGCTCAATCCACTGAGCTACGCCAGCCAGGGCTAGTAGTTGCATTCTTAAGTACTGTTATACACTAGAGCAGTGTGTCTCGAATTTTAATGTACATATAAATTATTTGGAAATCTTGTGAAAATGCAGCTTCTGATTCAGTTGGTCTGGAATGAGGCCTGAGATTCTACAGCTCTAAAATGTTCCCAGGTGATGCTGACCCCATATGGTTAGGACATTGAACACTCACTTTCAGACTTTTTGGTTATGACTTCACTATAGGAAATACATTTTAAATCCCTATTTAATATATACATTTAGAGTTACAGATTTCTGAGGCATCATCTAGTTCAATTTCTCATTCCCAGCAAGAATCATTTCTTCAGCATTTATACATAAATAGTTATTGTTAAGTCATCTGTCTGCTCCTTGACTAGTTCTAGTGAAAGAGTACTTACTATTTCCCTGGGCTGCTAGTTTCAGATAGCCAAATAGTGTTAAATAGCTAGCCCTTAGTGCTAAAAAGTTTCTTCCTCATTTTAAGCCAATATTTGTCCATGTAATTTCTAGATAGGATGCTAAGTTCTATTCTCTATTGCAGCAAAGAACAAACCTATATTTTCTTTCCACAGTAGGCCTTCAGGTAGTTTAATTACTGTAAAATTATGATAAAAATAAGACAACAATTATCTTTAAGATAGTATTTCTAGTTTTGGTTCTTCTGTTGATTATAACATGTTGAATGTTCTAAGCTTCTACATAACAACTTACTAATATATCACAATCCAGTGCATTTCTATTTTTTTGTGTTGTAGGACACAAATATCTATTTGGCTGGCACTGAAGAAGGTCATATCCACAAGTGCTCTTGTTCATACAATGAACAATACCTAGACACCTACAGAGGACATAAGGTTAGTTTAATTATAGTAAGCATGGAAAAACTTACCTTGTAATGTTTCTGAAACAATAAGTCATTATACATAGTATTTTTAATATGCAGTACCTTTACAACTTCAGAGTTAAAAGTGCTAACTCACCGCTTTCTTACATGGAGACCGCCAATAACGCGTGGGGCATTTTATTTGGCTTCCAGATAGCCTCGATTTCTTTTTGCACATTATGGGAGTCATATTTTTTATTTGTTGACTTATTGTTTATTTGTTGACATTTTTTATTTACTTGAAAGACTTTGCTTATGATAACATACTAATCCCAACGTAAAATACTCTTTTGCGTATACCTATTCTCCATATTTTTTATGATTGTTCCGTATGTTTTCTTCATTTCTGTTTTTTCTTAATACTCCTTATATTTTTAAGTAAATGTGTATAATATGTATTAATATTTAGTGAGTATTGTGTCAACTATATTTTTATATTTCTATATGGCATAATTTAGAAAAGATTCCACTTACGAGCTTACTCTCAGCTAAAATAATACCCACATAATAATGAATGGTGAATAAATCTTCTAGAAATCTTGGCATTTTAAATTTGTTGGTGAAGTTTAAAGTGTCCAATACTAAATACTCTCTACCTATGTGTTTTAATTTATTTTTAATTTAAGGGTCCAGTGTATAAAATAGCATGGAATCCATTTTGTCATGATGTATTCTTAAGCTGTTCTGCCGACTGGGGTGTTATTATATGGCAACAGGAAAATCCCAAGCCATTTTTGAGTTTTTATCCGACTACTCATGTTGTTTATGATGTTGCCTGGTCTCCAAAATCATCCTATATATTTGCAGCTGCGAATGAGAGCAGAGTGGAGATTTGGGACCTTCACACCAGCACGTAAGTGTTCATATTTTTCATAGGGACATTTCTAGTAGCAGCAGTTTGAACTAAATGATACCTGATAATCTTGACATTGGTTAGAGGGAGCTGTTCAGGGTCGGGAGAAAGTAGATTTACAGTTGTTCATATGGAAAGTAATACAATAATTAATATATAGTAATATAAGAATAAACTGTGTTTTGGGTACTCATACCTGTAAACCTACTTTGCCCAACCCTGTATTTACTTTTAAACAAGGAATAGTTTACACTTGTTAGAGTCCTTTAAGAATAAAAATGTATGCTGGCGTGCCATATTAATGTTAATACTTCATGTGGTTTTAAAAGTATTTCAATGACAATAGGTTATATTATTCATCTCCTCCAATGATTACAGGCTGATGAATGATATCATAAACCTCTAATTCTTTTTAATGGCCTAGTTTATATAAGAATGCAGAGGCAGTTAATTTTTTTAACTAAATATTTTTCTACAATAAGATAAAGAAAAGGAACAACAATTATTTTTTACAAATATACTTATTCTCATACCTTGTTTCAAAACATATCAAAGGGCATGCATATAATTAACATTTTTGAGTTAAGATCTTACACAAAAGTTAGTAGAGTGTCATTTGCACCTATTCTTTTTTTTTTAACTTTATTTTTATCGCTGACACTATGTCCGCATTTTTGCCCTCTGCCCGCCTCCACCCAGCACCCCCCTCCCTTCTGGCCATCACCACACTGTTGTCTGTGTCTGTGGGTGATGCATACAGGTCCTTTGGCTAATCCCCTCACCTTCTTCCAGCCAGTGCCCCCTCCCCCCTCCCTTCTAACAGCTGTCAGTCTGTACACCCACTTATTTTTTTTAATATGTAAGTTTATGTAATGCTGCAATAAAGTGTTTAATGATAAACACTTCAATGGGAAAATATTAGAGATCTTTATGTCAGTGTTTAGCAGAGGGGCAAGGAAAAACATTCTTGTTTAAAATAAATAACGTAAAATTCAATAAGTTTATTCTTAATGGCAAACTTTTTTCCTAGGCGTTAGTAATTTAGTACCTTTAAAATTTTGTATGTCTTGTTCTATAAAACAGTTTGTCCCAAAAATCAAGGATTACATCACAAAGCAATTTATTTTTGAGTATGAGATGACTAATGTATAAAGTGGCTACTTAAATGATCCCACCTCCTGTTTTAATTTTTCTGATAAAAGTTGTAGCTCCTAAGACAGCATTTCCGTGGAAGGAATATTCAGGTTGCTATTTCTGTTTGTGTTTTAAGGGCATTGATGGGTGCTTTGGATGACCAGAGTAGGAAAAACTTGTTCAAAATGTTGTTTTATGTTTCAGAGGTTCATTTGAACCAAAATATCCTTTTATTAAAATAAATTTATTATTTAAGGAGTTGTGTTAGCCAGGGAAACAGACCCATAAAGAGAGGGAGGAAGGAGAGGTTTGGGGCGGGGAGAGAGAGGAAGAGACAGAAGGAGACTGGTATTTATTTTCGGGAGTTGGCCCCTGTCGTCGCGGTGCCCGCCAAGCCCCAACTCTGCGCTGCTGCCTGGCAGTCTGGCGCTTTCATCGGGAGTCCGGGAGTCCGTGCTGCAGTGCACAGGCCGAAGGCAGTCGGGAGGCAGACTTCCACTCCATTTCGGGAGCTCAGTCTCTTCTCTTAAGGCCTTCGACAAATTGGATGAGTGCTACCCACCCACATTCTGTAGGACAGTCTGCTTTATTCAAATTCTACTGATTCAATTGTTAATTATATTTAAAAAAATACCTTCATAGGCACGTGTAGACGGGTGTTTGAGCAAACAACTGAGTACCATAGTCTAGCCGAGTTAATACATGAAATTAACCATCACAGGAGTTTAAACTTGTAAGTTCACACCTTAATTGTGAATTACTTTAATTTATCTAGCTGAAATGGAAAGTTTTGATGAATAAGGAGTAAGAAACACTTATTTGGATTTTGAAAACACTTAAAGAAGCTTTTGTTTTTTGTTACATGAGATCACCAAAAATATATCAGACTTTTCTTAGTCTGTATATATGACAAACAAATTAACAGCAACTGAATTTACATCTAAAATATTTCACTACAGTTTGGATCCTCTAATTGTGAACGTTGCCATCCCTGGAATCAAGTTCACAACTGTTCTCTTCGCTAAACAAACAGATTGCCTTCTAGTGGGAGACAGTGATGGACAGGTTGCTGTGTATGAACTAAGAAATATGCCCACTGCTTTGGATTCTGGCCGGGTAAGACTCAAAAGTCAAAAGTTTATGTAATTTCATTTCATTTAGTTGCAATTTTGTATAATGCAAGGGATTTACATTTCTTACATCTTAAGTGAGATGCAATGGAAAGAATGTAAGTCCCAAGAATTGCTACTGACTAGGTATTGGTCCTACACTTATTTTCTTTGAGCCATACATTCTTTATCTGTGAAATGAGAATAATAATTTTGTCAAGCATAATAATTATACATGTTATATGGAAGAACTTAAAATTGTGCCCAGTATACATTTAGGGCTTAATAACTATTCAATATAGCTGAAGAAATAATTGTTAAATATTACTGCAAATACTCAAAGACTTTTACAAGAAATAGTATTTTTAGATATTATCCAACATTCCTAAAACAGGCATTTGTTTCTACTGGTTTAGCGTTACCTTACTACCTTTCTCTAATCTTCAAATACCAAAGCTTTGTTGTAAAACTTTGAAAAGCAAAGCAGTATAAATAGATGTCCATTATTTTTAAGGTGGCTTTTCAGGCTTCTCTGTTTCTTACATTTAAATGTCTGTATTTCTTTAAAATATTAAAATATTCACAAATTGTTAAGAAAAAATACTAAGGCTCTAATAGAAGAGTAGGAAATGATTAGAAACTTCATTTACAAAATATGACTGGTTAATTATACTTTGAAATTTAACCTCACTAATAATTAAAGAAGTAAAAGTGTATTATATTAAATTAAAATGTGATAGCATTCTTATACATCAAATTTACCAAGATTTCTAAAATGGGATTGCTCAGTACTGGTAAACAGTTGATAAGATAGGTCCTCGGCTGCACTGATGGTTGAAATAGAAATTGGCATAACTTCTTTGGAAGCAATTTGGCAATATGAACCAAGACTGTCCACTTCTGGGACTCCATCCTATAGAAATATCTATAGAGACAATCAAAGAAATTATAGCATAATTTGTGATGGGATAAAAAAGAAATATGAAAAAGAAGAAAAAAAAAACCCTAAGTATCCAACCAGAGGGAAATGTGGCCAGAGAATTCAGATGTGTTGATTAGATTTGGGTCACAAGTAGGAGATAGAGTTTTACTCCAACCATACCATTTATATGACTGTAAAATATTAAATAAATAAATACTGGGGGGTGGGCTGGGATGGGGGTAAAAGGCAGAAAACTGTACTTGAACAACAATTAAGATAAAAAAAATCAATAAACTTGAATTAAAACCACAAATTTGTTAGACAATTAACAAATTTTCTTACATGCAACGAATAGTTAAAATACCAAATATAGAAAATTCACTAGTACAAAAAATAATAAAATTACCTGTTTGGTTTGCTGCATTATTTCCATATATAATTCTTATTCTTCTGAACATAAAATTGTGTTTTCCTGATAAAGAAACAAGTAAAACATTTTAAGGAATTTTGGAGATTATTTTCTCAACTGGCTGAAATGCATATTGACTGTGGGCATTGAAGGGGATTTTCCGAACTACCTTGGCTGCCAGGCCAAGCCCTGTTTTAGGTTCACTTCTCAGTGTCCTCTGCATGGAGTGGTCTCCCCGCTCATGTCTCCTGGAGTCTAGTTACCTGGTATTTGCATTCTCCTTCTTTGCGCAGAGGTCTGCAACCCTGCACCTGTTCCTGCATCACTTCACTGACTTCTCATTTATTTACTGTGTATTACTAGAGTTTTCCTGTCTGGTAGGAGTGCTGTCCTTATAGATGTTTAAATGATACCTGTTTGGCTTCTACACGCCTCCCAGAGCTTTGTTTAACCTGTTGGTCGTCTGAAAGACATGCTAATGAGAAAAGACTGTTTATAACAGCCTTGTTTCTATGCTGGTAAATTGGAAACGACCTAAATGATCTTTAGTGGAGAACTGGGTAAATAAAATACGGCACCTTCACATGAGTGACTACAATACAAAAGTTGAAATGATATTTATTTCAATGTGTTAATATGACAAATTTTGAATAAATCTTAAAAAACATAGTGTTAAGTGGTAAGAGCAAATTTCAAGAATGTTGTGATTGATGTGTTGTTATTTAAACACAAAAATTAAAACGGTTCTTAGCTGACATATTTATAGTTAGTAAGTGTAGAGATTGGAATTGGAAGAAAATGTTTCACTTTTGTGTTTGGATTTGAATTAGTTAGAGACATCTTTTATTTTGAGCAGTACGCCATGCAAGCAGAAAGAAGGCTTAACTCAGAGTCTGGACACGTTTGTTTCTTTTTTGACTGTTGGCACTATTACAGGTGCCCGTCACGCCCCCCAGCCCACCTCCACCCAGTGCCCCACCCCAGCCGTCTCCACACTGTTGTCTGTGTCCGTGGGCTGTACGGACCGTGGGCTGGTATATATTTGCTAATGACTTCAATGCTGGTGAGCAAAATTTTCTTAACACATTCCACATATTAATAAATGAATACAGTTTCCTAATACAAATAAGTTTTTTTATGATTTTGGTCATAGTATTTTAAAGGTGAAAGATTATATTTCTGGGAGATTAAACAAACTATTCATCAGTTTTTATTTTACTTACAGCCAAACATGAGCTTAGCTCATATACCTCTTTCTTTTCTTAGCTTTTCATAGAATTATAATCTATTGGATTGGCCAAAAAGTTTGTTTAGCCTTTTCAGTAAGAGTTCTAGTAATGCTCAGCTGACTTCATTCAAAACGATTTTGTTAGTTGTATTGTGACAGCTGTCATATCAGCATGCACTCAAAAAAGACATCAGAATTGGTGGAATTTTTGTGTAGGCATTTTAATATTAAAGGTGGAAGAAAATATGCAACATTTTCTGTGTATTATGCATTACTATTTCAAGAAAGGTAAAAACTGAAACACACAAAAAAGATTTATTCAGTGTATGGAGAAGATGCTCTGACTGATCAAATGTATCAGAAGTGATTTGCGAAGTTTCTTAGTACTATTGACATTTTGGCCAAATAATTCTTTGTTGTGGGACTGTTTTATCCATTGGAAAATGTTTAGCAGCACCCCTGGCCTCTACCCATTTGAAGCCAATAGTGGGAGGTAGTCAACATAATCAAAATATCCAAATCAATAAAGTTATTGGTAAAAATGAAAGGTGTGTGTTATATTTCATGGGAAAAATTAAATGGAGTTTTGGCCACCCCAATATAACAGTAATTTGAAGCCTCAAACTAATTAATGTCAAACCATTATTTTCTATCAGCACATCTTTTCAAATAACATTATGACCTATAATTTCCCCATTAATTTTAACCAAGAATGAATCAAAATTTTGGAAGGCTTATGATTTTAGTCTATAGGAAAATGTATATCAAATTTATGGGAAAGGCTGTGTCTGGAAAGTGAATGCTGATTCAAGAACAGGATTGGGGAGGGTTACAAAGGAAACTTCAACTTCATCAGTAAGTTTTTTTATCTTTTATTATAAAGTATCTAAGGCAAAGATGACATTTGCTGATTTGGAGTGGATAGTATTTTACAAAGGCGAAGTGCCAGGCAGCACATGCAATAAGTGTGCTGAAGTAGGGTTCACTGGGGAAACCCACGGAGAAAGGATCAACAGCAGTTTTAGGGGCACAGCTGCCCCTCATCTCTGCATCACCCTTTGTGACCTTGGAAGGCAGGAGAAGGGGTGGGGGAAGGATTCTTGGGTTGTGGAGGTTTTGAGGGACAAGATTCCTGAAACTCTGGACCCTCCCTGATGTGATCAAAAACCAGAATATTACTGCACTGTGACATGCAGAACATTGGCTCCAGCCCTATCCCATCAAGTCAGGTTCACAGGCAGGGGTAACATCAGTCTGGTTCCTAGCACAAACAGGGACCTGGGGTCCAAGCCTTGCTGTGGACAGGATTTACCACCACATTAGCATTTATTGTTCGTTGAAACATGAACTCCCCTCCTGGCAAAATGAGGTTTGGTGCTGGGGGCCTAAGTCCACATAAGTATAGTTTAAGCTTTTGGCAGAGCTAATTTCAATGGGGCATTACGCAAAGAAACTCCTTTCATGGGGGCAGCCTGTAGAGAATTATTCCTGGATATTACTTCTACTCTTATGTTTCAGGGTACAAACATTTGCCATCTTTTTCTATGTACTTTGGGTGTTTTTACCTTTCCCCCCTAAATTAAAGGAAAAATAAAAGGCAAGTAAAATCTTCAAGATAGAGTTTTAGAAACAGAAATACACACACATAATAAATTAATGCTGAGAGACATGGAAGGCAGAACAAATAGACCATGCTTTCAACAAATATTTACTGAATACGCACTATGGCAGGGTCTATTTTGGGCAATAAGAATAAAACAGTGAAGAAATTAAAGTAGTAATGTATTATATTTGCCCAAGTGAAACTGAGCTAGAAAGAGATGGGTTTGAGAAGCAGCCGGGCAACTGACTCGGAGTGTCAGGACCCGGAGGATGGCGAGGTGCCGAGGAGAATTGTAGTACAGGCTAAAGGCAGGAACTGACTTACACATGTTATATAAAGTGTTTATCATTCTTTAGAGTTTTAAACACTTTCATGTACTTTAGCTCATTCAGCTCTTATAACAATATTTAGAAATGTATGTTAAATATTTCCATTATACATTATACATTCAAGGAAACTAGGATTCCTAGATGTGAGTGATTTTCTCAGGATTACATTGACTATGTCATTAAGAAATCTCCCATCTTCTACATCCAATGCCCATTTCTTCACTATATCTTTATTAAAAATAACCTCCCATCTTTAGTTTCACCCTCTTACATGTGATCATTTTACCCCTTTCGTACAAAGATCATTATTATTAAGTGAAATACAAAATCCACATAGAAATTCAGACATTTTACTCTCTCTAAATCAAGTACTACAGATCATGGAATAATTAGTTTACAGATGAGTAAACTCAGGTTTATGCATTAAGTTAAACAGGAGCTGCCAAAATTGTTTCTTCACTGAATCCTAGTAAAACTGTTTTATCAAATTTCAGTAAAAGAGTCTTCGAAAGGGAAGAACAGGTTTACACTAGGAAGTAACTCTTATTATTTGAACTTACCGTGATGTGTTTCCTTTTTATAGTCTTATTGGAGGTCTTTTATACGTGTATCACTAACATAAATTTTAAGTGACATTTTAAAAACCACTTTATCTCTTAACTTGTATTTTATTGCATTGTAATTGTGTGACTTTTTTTCTTTTCAGAGAGATATGATAGATACTTTGCTCAGACCCAGTTCAAACCAACCAGGATAATCCGTCATTGCCGATACACCTTTTTTGTTATTGTTAAAAAAAAAAGAAACAGTGTTTAATACCCAGTAGTCTGATTTGGATGTAATGACCTGGAATTTTGATTTTAAAAAACAATGTTTAATGTATAGCTTCTGTTTAAATTTAACATAAATTTAATTAACTTTCATTTCAGAGGTATGTGATGAGTTTTTCTAAGCTAATTTTAAGGATATTGTTGGTATTAGTTTTTGAAAGATACTTCTACTCTATTTCTTGAGCATATTCCAAGTCATATACATGTCTAAGTATAAAATGTCTAAGTATGTTGGAAAGTTATTATTCCTTAAAAGAAAAGGTTGGAAATTATTATTATTATTTAATAATTAATAAAATCTCTGTTAAGACAAAGTTCCATTCACTTAAATTGATACGTGAATTATGCAAGTGTTAGTACTTTGAGAATATTGGATTCTCATACTCAACTTTAAAGCAAATTATATCCTCCTAGATCTGAGAGCTTCGGTTATAGAACTTCATTAGATTATGGGACAAACAAAAGACATGACAGCAAATGTCCGAACTGCACTGTTTGACCAGCAGGCGTGAGACTCCCAATTCAGTGAGAAGAGTTAGTCTGGGACATATCAGGGCACCCTCCTCTGCACACCCAGAATTTGCTCTGGGTTTTAAGCCCAGACTTAAGTGGGCCCATCGAGAAAACAGAGAGTTCCTGATCTATACTCGCAGTTTGCATCAGGGTGTTATTTTATAATGGGTTCTAGGGCAAACTTGTGGAAATAGAAGGAGTGGGAGTCAGTAGCTCCTCTAAATATAGATTGCCGACAGCCTGTTCCGTGCTGCTTTAACAAGTCCCAGGTTTTGTTAACGGAGGCTCTAGGACAGTATGGCCTACAAGGCATGTTACGTGAAGAGGACAGGATAAGGCATTTAAAGCTCACTAAACTCTCAGAAAAATGTATATATTAAAAACAGAATCAGTGCAACGGTGGGAACTACCTTTTACAAGTATCAATTTCTTCAAAATGTCCATTTCTTTGGAGCCATCCTGTAAACAAAAGCAACAGAATTTTAGGTGGGCTGAGAGCTTAGGTCAGGTTATAAGGAAGATAAATCTTCCATTAGTGTAAGTCACAGGGATGCCTCCTCTTGTCTTTCTGTAAAGGTTGGGCTTTCCCTAACACTTTGTGCAACAAAATAAAAACTTGATTTCATTGAAAAAATTGTTTCTTTTCATTATGTATTTTTGATCTTCAGAAATTTTTCACATATTCTCCTCTCGTTGCTCATCAAGCCTAAATGAAAAAATAAAGCTATTTTATGCTTCTTAGATTCTGAAGTACTAACATTATTCCATCCCACCTTTCTCAACCCTGATCTTGTAGACTCTCCCTTACTTTTAGATCAGCATCAAATGTTTACTTTCAGATTTTGACCTGAGAGTTACAGAAATTGAAGAAGGTGCTATTTTTCTGGCTTTCTAGGCTGGCTTTGGATTCTCACTAGTAAATTCTACTTACCATACAATTTTCTTTTAAAAATTAAGACTTCATTTTTTAGGTTTCAGACTTCATCAATTTTAGGTTTATAATATAACTGAAAAGGAGGTACAGAGATACCACCTGCCCAACAAATGTACAGCTTCCCCCATTATCAACATCACTCACCAGAGAGGGGCGTTTGTTATAATTAATGAAATTACACTGACATGATAATCACCCAAAGTCCATGGCTTACATTAGGGTTCACTCTCAGTGTTGTAGATTATATGGGTTTGAACATATGTATAATGACATATATCCATCATTACAGTAATATAGAGTATTTTCACTGCCCTAAAAATCATCTGTGCTCTGTCTATTCATCCCTCCCCACCCCTCCCCTGCCCGGCAACCACTGATCTTTTATCGCCTCGAGAGTTTTGTGTTTTCCAGAATGTCATATAATTAGGATCATACAGAATGTAGCCTTTCAGATTGTCTTCTTTCACTGAGTAACCTGCATTTAAGTTTCTTTCATGTCTGTTTTGGCTTTATAGCTCATTCTGTTTTAGTGCTGAGTAACATTCCACTGACTGGATGTACCACAGTTAATTGTCATTCACCTACTGAAGGATATATTGGTTGTTTTCAAATTTTGGCAATTATGAATAAAGTTGCTATCCATGTAGAGGTTTTTGTGTGGAATGTTTTCAACTCCTTTGAGAAAATAACAGCAGGGTTGCTGGACATACGGTAAGAGTATGTTTGGTTTTGTAAGAAACCCCAAAACTGTCTTCCAAAGTGGCTGTACCAATTTGCATTCCCATCAGCAATAAATGAGAGTTCCTGTGGCACCACATCCTCATCAGCTTTGGGATTTTCAGTGTCCCGAATTCTGGCCATTCTAAGAGGTATGTAATAGTATCTCATTGTTTTAATTTGCATTTTCTTGATGACATATGATGTGGAGTTTACCATAAAATTTTAAGAATTGAATGAGAATTCTGCTCAGCTGTTAGCTGTCTCATTTGTCCCTAACAAGTACACACACGTGCACCCAAAATTCCAGTGGGCTGGATGGGGAGATAGGGAAGGAGCTGTTGCTGGGCCATCTTCAGGCTCCCGTTTCATGGTGGGTAGTCATTACTTCGTTCAGTCATTCTCTGTCAGGTATCTCTCATCCAGAACTTAGATTATTGTCTGAGAGTAAATTATTAGCTGCTCCTCCAACTGCTGTAGGGAAGAAAGATTGTGCTCCCCACTATATAATTGTGGGTCATATTTAGTGTGTTCATTTAGATCACCTGTATGTGGACACAGGCAGTTATAAATGAGAAGTAGAACACTTAGTGGTTGCCATATGTCTCAGTAAGTCTACAAGAAAGTGTTGGATTATACTGTGAATAGATTCAGGTATCAATACACTGGTAATAATGTATACATTAAAATTCTCCACAGTTTGGAAAACACTTCCATGTCTATCCACCCTTAGAGCAATCCTATGAGACAAGTGGGGCAAGTGGTTTTAATATTATCCTAATCTGTACTTTCCAGATGACATGATTAAGGCTTAACGAGGTGATATAATCTACCAAAGACCATACATCTGGCATTGGTCAAACTTGAACTCAGATTCAAGGGTTTAGTTTTTTATACATTTTCCCCTACTGTGTAATAAATGGTTAATGCCTGTGAAGTTTGCTGGGGTCTCATATATCAAAACACAGGAGTATATATCCTTCTATAATTAAGATTTCATTCCTAAATGGTAACGGTTTGAACTTAGTTTTTCTCAGGTTTTTCCTGCTTATCACACTGGCCCCATGTGTCCTTTCTGTCAGGAACACTCTCTTCCCCACCCCTCCCTTCCTTTCAACATGTCCGCTCTTCACTCACTCTTCAGATCTCAGTTCATATCCCATCTTCTCCAAAGAGCCCTTCGTGAGCTCCCTCCTACAGGACCTGCCACCCGGCCAGGCTAAATCTGCTCCAAGTGTCTGAAACATGAAGGGGAGTGTGAAGTTTCTGCAGGGCTGGGGCAGGTGGAGGCCTGTGGATCCACAGAGTGGACCTACATCCTGCTTCTAAACAGCAGTGTTCAGGAAGTACTGAGACCTAGGAGGGACTCTAGGCAACTCAAAAAATCACTGTGCAGTGAGTGAAGTGCAGAATCAGCAAAAACACTGGAGCTGAAGAAACCAGGCAGCTGAGGATGATGATGATGATAATGACCCAGTGAGAAGCAACTTTCATGTATTCATTTATTAAATTTTTTTCCATTACAGTTGACATTCATATTATATCAGTTTTAGTGATACAGTATAGTGGTTAGACTTTTATATGACTTACAAGGTGATCCCTCCAATAAGTCTAGTATGCACCCAACACCACACATAATTACTACTATATTATTGACTATTTTCCCTATGCTGTACTTTACATCCCAGTGACTATTTCGTAACTGCCAGGTTGTAATTGTTAATCCCTTCACCTTTTTCATCCAGCCCCCCAACTCCTCTCACATCTGGCAACCATCAGTTTGAAGAAGCATCTTTTAATGATAGAGTAAGATACTAGAATTCTGTCCTGGTCAAGGGAAGGAAACAAATTCTGAGACTGGCATTAACTTTTTTTTTGCATATTGTTTGTTTCACCAGCTGGGTGGAATGAAGACTTGGACCTAGAAACTGAACTATAGAAAATATATTTCAAGTTGGATACTCGAGTTTTAAAATCGAGATTCACACTTACTGTGCAAGTATTTATGTGATGATTCACTTAGTGTCAGCCTCACCCCCTGAACTATGAAAGCTCCTCGAGGGGAGGGACTGCATGTCCTGCTCACCGCTGTATCTCCAACACCTCGAACAATACCTCCCTAGAGGGTTCATTGCAACAGGTGTTTGTTGACTGAATTATCAAATTAATGGGAGAATTGATGGCTTTGTGTTTGCCCCATGCTATAACATGATCTAATATTTAAAAAATTATTTCCTTCATCTCCTAACAAAATATCTTACTATTACAGAGGGCAAAAATGTTTAACTGTGAAATACATATAGAACATAAAATTAGCTTTGAAAGTTGCTAGACGTAGGTTACAGCTTTCTTTGTTTCATAATAATATAAAAATCAGCTCTGCCCCCTCGACAATAACTAAACACAGATCTACAGTCACTCTCTTTAAGGGAGTGCCTTTTTAAAATATTTCATTTATTTATTTTTAGAGAGGGAAGGGAGGGAGAAAGAGAGAGAGAGAGAAACATCAGTGTGCGGTTGCTGGGGACCATGGCCTGCAACCCAGGCATGTGCCCTGACTGGGAATCAAACCTGCGATGCTTTGGTTTGCAGCCCGCGCTCAATCCACTGAGCTACGCCAGCCAGGGCTCTTTAAGGGGGTATTGTTGCTGCTTTGTAAGATTGTGTTTCCACTGACTGTTCCGGGCACAATCTACCTCCAATGTAAAGCACTCAGGAGAATGCCCCACACGGCGTAGGCACTCAAGAATGGTAGTCCTCCTCTCATTATCCCAGACCGCATCCCACTTTTTTGTCTGAGAATCTCTTTGCTCTTTGTAGCCGGCTGGCTCCTTGCTAAAGGCCCCACTCCTCTCACGGGAAATACTGACTGTGCTACCGGCTACATTTGTTCCTTTGTACAACATTTGGGCTTTGTGTCATGTTTGTTCAGGATTTAGTACAATGTTTAAACCTACCCTTAAATCCATAGAACATTTACTAGGCTATAAAACTTCTTTTGCTTAGATTGGCATACTCAATTGGTAATAAAACTGAAAGGCTGACAGTTGACATGAAACTAATTCCTGGATTAAACAGAAGGCAGGACACATCCATTAAGTTGGAACATATAAAAGATAGTTATGAATCTGACAAAAATGAGCACTACGTTTTTGAAATTGATGAAACATTTATGTGACATCCAGAACAACTCATGAAAAATGTACTTGAATAAGTCAACTACTAAAAGATATGGTGCCATCATAACAGGAAGAACAAAGCATCCCAGGATATTTCAGGGATCCAGCGTCATAACTCACTGATAAAAATTGTACAGAATTTTCCAAATTATTATACATATTTCAATTATGTATTGTTTTATCAATTTTTAAAAGCACAAAACAACAGTGGAAACATAAAAAGAAAACAACTTCCCTGTCCATACAAAATAAAGCTGTAAATATATATTATCCTCTCCTAAGATTATTTTTAAGAAAATTTGTAGCTGTTCATTTTAATTCTTACTGATAGGGCATTTTATTTTTTTTAACTTTTTATTTTTTAAAGATTTGGTTTATTTAGTTTTAGAATGGAAAAGAGGGAGGAAGAGAGGCAGTTTTTTTGATAGGGCATTTTAAAAATTTACTAAATTGAATAATAAGAAAGCTTTATCTATAAAATTATGCAAAAAGATTATCTAGATATATGGTATTTTAACATCCATTCTACAGATATTCATAGACTAGAAGTGAACTAGTTTTAAGGAGAAGAGAAAAAGGAGTTTCAGGTGAAAAAACCAGCATGCACGAAGGTCTACAGAGAATGAATGTGAACTTTCAAAAATCTGTGAGGTGTTTTTAGCTCAACCTTTTAGAGTCTGATAGCATCTAAAACCTGTACAAGGCTTCTCCACAGAAAAACAGTGATGTCACAAGAAGTATGGGTGAGATCATTTCAACCAAAGGTTACATACAGACAAGGAATCAACAGAATTAACTAAACAAGTACTTGTTCAATTTGCTAAAAAAATGAGTCAACAGTTCTTTAAGATCTAAATTCCAGCATTCTCAGTTTGGGTAAGAACTCTGCAAGAACTAGTGCTTCAGAATGTTTACCAGAAGAGACAGTTCATTATTTAGCATTTGGGGAATTATGGGTTTATCTTTCTATTATAAAAAATGTGTTGATAAAAGCACACCTAAGTCACAGAATGAAAGATAAGAGTCTAGTGAGAGAAATTCTCCTGTGTTCTAAGGGAAAGTTATCTTTTCTAGTCCATACCAATCATGAGGGAAGAAGATAATCGACAATTATTGACTTTATTTTGTCAAGCAGGACACACATGATCTCATCAACTCTAGAAAGTAGTTATGTTATCAGCACAATTTTACAGAGAAAGCTTCTTGGGGAAGTTATATATTTTGATTGAGATTCTAGATCTGGTAAGTGGGGAACTGAGGTTCAAATGCAAAACATGAGAACCTAAATTTTTAAGTTTACTGTCTCATTGCCTTGATGTAAATGTAGATCTCAATACTCATAAAACCCTTATGACACAGGTTTTCCATTCCAAAGATAGTGTTACTGAGGTTTAAAGAGTTCAAAACTTGCTTATGTCACTAGGTAAGTGGCAAGGCTGACACTGAAATTTACGTTGGCTGCTTCCAAAGCCTATGAGTTCTCCACCATGTCTCCCAAGACAGTGTTCCATTATCATCTCACGGATGCACCTGATGTTCAGGGATGGTGTTCAGAAGTGACTGGATAACTAGCAATAGTCATAAAAACACAGGATGAAAACTTCCTGGTATAGACTATATTCTTAGCAAATATTGTTAAAATGAGGTTCTGACCAATAAAGTGTCAAGAAAGTTAGTATAAATTGGACAACAGTATGAAGGTAACTTCAGACTTGATTTGGCCATATTCAACATATCAGATCCTCATTTGATCCTCAGCAAAATGGAAGCCTCCATTTTCACTTTATTTCTATTCTCTGTCCTACTTGCCATCTCAGAAGTGACAAGTGTGATGTCTGTGAGGCTCTGTGGGCATGAGTACGTGAGTACAGTCCTTTATATCTGTGCTAGCTCCAGGTGGAGAAGGCACCTGGAAGGGATCCCTCAAGTCCAGCAAGGTAACATGAACTGACATGACTCCTTCATTCATTTTTTTCAGGCTTCTTTTAGTACCTATTCCTCTAATTACTGCTAAGCCACTTCTGTATCAATTTAGGGGGTTATGATTATCAAAATAAACTGAGTTTGTCTTGGGAAAGAGATGAGCTGGCTACCTTTCAAAAAATAAAGACCTTTTTTTTGTCTCCAGCTTAAAGATCATTTGATTGCATAACTTCTTCAATGTTCTCAGCATCTATGGCAGGTGCGACGGGGGACAGAGAGAAGTATGTGGTTTCAAGGGCCATGTCAGAGTGGCAAGATTCCCACATGTGGGTAACTAGTTGGAATTCAGGCAGGTCTAAATTAAGGATGGAAAGAGAGAATCTGTTACTGAGCACTTATAAAGTGCCAGAGAGTTTCATGGGCAACATTTCATCCAGCCTTCTGATAAGAAGTCTGTGGAGTAAATACTATTACCACCATTTACTGTTTCACCGAGGACGAAGCCATTCACCCAGGCAGTATGCCGTGTGGCTAGGCAGCACACCAAGTCTGTCTGGCTTCAAGAGCTGAGGTTTTTGTTTATTACACACTGTGTCTCAGGTGGGAAGAAGACGGTGGACTGTTGTAACACGTGACAGGGCTGTGGGGTCAGTGGGGTTTGACTGAGGCCCTGAAGGATGTGTAGCGTTTGGGGAGATACCAGGAGTGGGACGAAGTGAAATTCTGGTGGGAATTCCAGCAGTAGGAGTGACCTGATCCAAATTTTGAAGGTAGGAATGAACCTAATGTGTTTCAGAAACAGAGAGGGGACTGACTTCTCTCTGTGTTTCTTCATTTTTTCAATTCAAGTAACTTAGAGGTTTGACTGGAATTCTCTCTGCTAATCTTATATAAAGCATGAGGCAGAAATTACTCAAGAACCTATTTTAATAATCAATTGTGCTTGTTCTGTTTTATCATAGAAAGTTAAAAAGGAACACACGGTTGAATAATAAATGTTGCAATCACATACATGATTGTAAAGGTTTCTATTCAGTTTAAAATGACTTTGGTAAACAAATATATATTTTTAAAATGACCCACTGTTTTCATATTTTAATAGGCTAATTTCTTGAAAAATTATGAACTTTACACTCCCACTTTTATATTGAGAGAGTCAGAGTTACTACATGTTAACAGAAAAAATAAGAGTTTTTTATTCTTAAGAGAGTAAGTATAATTTACTAGATTTGTGGTTAGAATATTCAAATACACTAGCAAAAGCACATTTCTGTATCTACGAAGCACACAAGGCAGTGGAACTGGTGTCTGTATAAGGCTATCTTTGTGTAACACCACTGACATAATGCTATTTATTTAGCCTTTTGCAGGTTTTCAGAATATTTCCTCATCTTATTTGTTTGATCAGTTACTGGTTTACCAATCAGCATTCATTTGTATGAGTTTTCTCAGTGCTTGCCAGTGCACTAAGGTGCCAGTAAGTTTAAACGAAGTAGAGTGAGAGAACAACACCCTGATAAAAAGAGGGAGCCCCACTTTTATTTTGAGACAGAGGTTGACATCTGCTCTCCTTTACTGATCAGCTTTGAGGGGTGTCCATGCGGTGGTTTTGCATTTGTGCGTTTTGGTTTATAGCATGTAGCTAATATCTTCAGAGGCTGCTGGTGCTGGAGCAGAGGTAGCCAGCACAACTGAAATCAAGCCTTGTCTTGGCTACTCTCTAGCTGAGCGGCACTCTATGTCTCTCCTCCCTGCACTCATGTTTCCTCCTCTGTAAAATGAGGAGGCTAGAAATTCTCCCCCAAATGTCTAATCCCTCTGAAACCAGACCAACTTTGTTGTTGTTCTTTTTAAGTGATGTGTACGATTCAATTTTCTTTCAGAAATCCAATGTATTTTCCCAAGAGTAGAACTTGGTAGCTGCCTTCCTTGTCAGGGTCCTCTAAAAATGTATTTTTTTTTCCTTTTCCATACAGCTGAGAGGGAAAACTACTTCCAGCTTCCAAACAAGCGTCAGGTTTCTGAGGAAAGCATAGCGCAAAACCTTCAGAAGGTGGATTCCGTGGGACAGGAGAGTCTTCAGCAGGGACAGCTGCCCACTGAAGGGCTTTGGGGGGGAGCAAAGAAGCATTCAGTGATGTCAAGATGAGACTTACAAACTCTGTGCTGCGCTAGTGGCTGCTCCATGGCTGACCTAAGTACTCTTTGTTAAGACAGGAGCAGATACACAAGGGGGTGGCAGAGGTTAGGCACATGTTTAATCCCAGTATCTCCCTGCCCAGGACACTTGCATTATGTAATTTAAATAACGGCTTCCGGATAGGCAATCTTCCTCTCTTAAAAGTTGTGCACGAATGGTTAAAGCCACACTGAAGTCTGTTTTCTTCCTTTGTCGAGACAACTGCACTGTTCTCAAATTTTAACTAATCCTTTGAAATTTCAAATGCTGTATAAAATTGCAATGAAAATGTCATAAACAAAGCTTTATGCGATTTTTTTTTACCTTTTAGAATTTTAAAAATAGCAGAAAACGCTAATGGTAGAAAAACCTAAGAAAATTAACTGTTATTTCATCAAACAGAAATAACTATTCACTCTTAACTTTTGGGTTACTGTATATTACTATTGAAAATTAAAACATTGATTTATTGTCAGGTATAAGAATCTAAACAAAGTGCTTTTTTCAAAGACCCTTAGAGTGTTCAATAAATATTTCTTGATATAATGCAGCTATCTGAAATTCTACCTGAGAATAGCTTGGGGCGTAGATGTATGGATCAGCTTCCACAAACAGCTAAAACCCAGAAAATGTCTGATAATACACTCCTCCTTATAATCTGTGCCCCTTGGCGTTGCCTCCCTCTGCTGAGATAAAAAGATATTCTATCCTCATTCTGCAAGTAAAGAAACTAAGACCTAGCTTGCCAGGTCATTGTGATGCATTAGATGTTTTCACAGAACTGGTATCTCTAACTCTGAGAGGCAACTCCTCAGTGGGTGGCGACACTAGTCATACTCCGTCCATCTGAAGTGCTGCTCTTACCCATACTATAAGAGCGCTTATATACAAACTATAGTATGGTATTTAAAATCCATCTACTACATACTGGGCTCTTAAACTGTGTCAAGACATTGTGCATAGCCTTTAAACATGTTACTTCCGGCGTTTGTTTCAGGAAACCTGTGATGAGGGGGTAGTGCTTCATCCCTGTTTTGTAGATGAGGAGACACAGGCACCGTGGAGTTAAGTAACCGTGTCCCGAGTCACACAGCTAAGGAGACGGTGTGATTGGATCCAAACTCAGGCTGCTCTGCATGAATAAAGCTGTCCCGTCAAACTGTGCTGGTAGTCAGTGTGTTTGTTATTACCACATACTCTTTCATAAAGTTACTTTCACTGAAGAATGTCATTTGATGAGGCAGTATAATGAATTATGTTAAATTTCAACCCTTTCGATATTCTGGGTGGGGAAATGGAAGACTGCATGGCGCACTTTTGCAGCCTGATGGTTGTCTCAAGCGAAAGCACTTGTGCGGTAGAATTGTGAGCTTCCAACTGGCTGTTTTTCCCACGAAACACCATTATTTTTCTTCGAAGAAAGACTGGAAAACTGTGGTTAGTTAAATTTGGGTATTTGAAATTAAACCAAACAAGATTTGAAAATACACAAAAATGAGCCTGTAACTTCAAGAGAAACTACTGACAGTATTTGTGGTTATGGTAAAAGTCAGGCTCACAAGAAATTTTGGAAAATGTTTATTCACCAACATGAACATCAGTAGTGATATTAATGAATTTGATATTGTGTAATGAAATGTGTTAACATTTGTAAGCTCTGCATAACTCAGTGAACCAAAATTTTCCAAATGATCAGCGTATGATATCATAAAACCATGAATGTGTATTATGAAAATATAAATAGATAAAATAAAATAGTCCTATATTATATATGTATATGATATTCTTGGTCATCTAAAGAATTTTATTCTATTACATATTGCTTACTAACTTATTTTATTATCAATTGCTTTTGAATTTATCAAATACCTATTCAACTTTATCATATGATACTTTTTTCTTTTATTAAGGTGAAGAATTATGTAGATAGTCTTCCTTATGTTAAAATTTCTCTGCATTCTCAAAATAAATCTACTTAATCACGGTGTAATATTTTTCAGTACTCAGAATGACTGAATTGTTAATATTTTATTTGGAATTTTTATGTCTGTGTTCACAAGAAAAATTGATCTCTCTATGTTTGGCAGGGAAGATTAATCTAACTTCATAAAATGAAGGTATTATCTGTTCTTCAGAAATTTGGAAGAAAAGAGCTATAATAGTATATTTTGCTTGGTGACTTTTTAAAAACTTGAGTGCAGTGTAATACACATACAATCAAGTGCACAACTTTTTAATTTTTACTGGAATGTGGCCACACTTACTCGGTTGTTTATGTCCATGGCTGCTTTTGTGTTTCTGAAACAGGAAAAGTCAGTATTTGTGCTGCTGGGACCAATAAGTAGAGACAAAGATTGAACTTTTGTGGGCACATTATTCAGATGCCAGCGATCTGAGAAGACGGTGGGTTGTGCACCTTCAAAGATCATCTTCACATCTCATCTCAAGCTGACCTTCTTTATAAGGAGAAGAAAGGGGTAGTTAAGGGATTTGGATTTCTGAGAAAAGTAGGAAAGGGGTTTGGAATTCAAGGAAAAAGTTCAATCAGATAAAAGCTGCACACCAGCAATTTACCCAGCATCCCTTCAGCTGCTGACCACTTTATCTGCACCCCGGTCACTGGACGTTCTCTCCCTGGAGCACATGGCTCAGACACTGGCTCGACCGCCTGTATTCCTCCCGGAGCACAAAGGCTGAATTCCTTGCAGGCCTCATGGAGTCAGGTGAGTCACACATTCCAATTCCTGGAACAACATCTTTCAATGTGCATTAATCACTAAACTTATCAAGTATAACTAAAACTTAAAATTTTTACCTCTTCACGTCCCTCATCACTTCAAGGCCAGAGTTGAGAAGTTGTGGCAGAGACCTCATGGTCTACAGAGCTAAAAATGGTTACTAAATGGCCCTTTATATTTTGCTGACGTGTGCTTAAGAACATTTTAACTTCCTTGGGTTGACCCAGCTTTTAAGGGTCCTTTAAAGGCTTTGAATGTGTTTATGAACTAGATGCAGATTGGCTGTTTTTCAAAAATTTTAACTGTCTTGCCAAAGTAAATTTCTTGTTATAAAATATATTTCCTAAAAGGAAATATAATGTATTTTTACTGTATTAAAGATTAAAAGGAAAATATAAAGATAATGTATTTTTATAATTATCAATATTTACTTGTTTTTAGTTTTAAAATGAAAAAAAAGACTTTCTAAGCTTAATATTTCTTATATGGATTTTAAAATGATTTCGCAGCACCCCCTGCACAAATCAGGCTGGGTATTCATTCTTTTTAATTGTTAGACCATCCACTCTCATCTTTGTCTGTGGAAGCAATAACTTTCATTTTTCCTATTACAAATGGAAATTCAAGCTTAGTGCTCCCATACTGCTTATACTGTTTCCTCCCTTTGCTAATGAGGGGAAAGTAGCCCAGGGGTGGGTGGGTAACCATGAGTTTTAAGTTATATCCCATGCTAAAATTAAAAAAAAAAGTGTGTGCCATCATGAAACAAGCAAGGAAAGAAACTGAGAAGACATTACAGGAAACTTTAATCAGATACTTAACATATTTAAGCCTCAATCTGATGTGGCACTCAAGAGTTGGAAAATTTTAGTTTAAGGTAATAGTTAATAAGCCTAGTAGTTAATGCATGTAAAAAGCTTTTGTTTCAGGAACTGAAGGTACGGCCCCCACCCTCTAACTCCAAGAGACCACAAGCAATTGACCTTTGTGTTCCAGAAGAGACCTTAAGCAATCAAGGTGGTATCTGAGCCATTGCGCCCCTGGGAAGGACAATCCACCCCCCAGGACACAGGACACAGATAAAGACAATTACTGATCAGTGGATGAAAAAATGTTAGGGACATTGCTGGGCTTCAGTGTTTATCTGATTAACCTCTTCCCTGACCTCCAAATCCATTACCTACACTTTTTTTTTTTTTTAACCTTGAATTCTAAATCCTTTACCTACACTTTTTCCTCCTCATGAGAAGGCTGGCTTGAAAGGAAAGGTAAGAAGGTCTCTTAGGGTACATACCCACCATCTTCTCAGATCCCCAGCCATCTGAATAAAGTGCCCATAATGACTCAATCCCTGCCTCTGCTGATTGGGTCTGGTAGGTGACAGGCAGCACAAATGCCTTTTCCAGTTTCAAATCAACCTTCTAGTTGCATATGCTCATGCATCTGAAGAAGGAAGAAAACATATAAATTCAATGGACTCTATGACAGGGAACAATACGTGGCAGTAAGCAAAAGCCGTGCAAGGAACTAAGAAAGTATGGAAGTGGGAAGAGGCAAGACATCTGAGTGGAAGAAGTGAGAAAACTGGCAGAAAGTAGGAAAAAGGCTAAATTTGAAAAACAAATAGGACTTATAATAAATGTTGACTAGGAGAAATTATTTGTCATTCAAAGACAGTAGTAGCAGATAATCAAAACTTTCAAAAGAAAAAAAAACAAGTAATCTGAGGTATTATGCTGGTGAGCAGAAATGGCTAAAATATATGCTCAATTCTTCAGGAAAACATTCTACAGGAAGAAATTGGACATCAAGAGTAAGCTTCTATGGTGGGTCAGACATTTTACGTACACTTTCCTTTCCATTCTGGATGACAGGAACAGAGTAGCGATCATTGATCAGTGGGAAGTTGTAAACATTACTGTAATCATTTTTACCTTTGAGAAAACCAAGGCTCAGGACACTGACCATTTCACCTAACGTCACCCAGCTTGTAAAGATCCAAAGCTCAAACGAGATGTTTGTCTGTCAAATATGTGTTTAAACAAACAAACAAACAAACCCAAACCAGAAAGCCTGGATCACATCGCTGCTCAGGACAAATGAATTCAGAAGACAGCGGGGTGGCAGGGTGGAACGCATGCAGCCGGGAGGAATGGTTGGTGGACTTGGCTGGGGGACCAGACCACCCCTGCTGCTTGAGTAAACAACACACCGCAGGGTGAGAACCAGGTCACAGGAGGTGAAAGTGAAAGTAGCACAGAAAATCTGAGGCAGTGGGTACGGGCCACTTCCTTAAAAATTTGGGAGCAAAAAAGCATAGTAAATTATCAATAACTACTTAATACTGAGTTTTCTTAATGCCTTTTTTGAAATAATGTCCAGAAAGACAGGTCAGGTAACAGTCCCAAAAAACAGTTCACTCTCTCAAATGCTAGATTTAAAAGTTCTAATTTCTCAATTGTTTTTCCAATCACTGCCCTCTACTGAATTATTCTCAAGAGGTTTTTTTTAAAGAAAGTCAATAAACTGAAGTAGTGCTTAATTTCCCAGCACACAATCTACTGGACTCTATTGTAAGGGCCTCCTAGAATGCTTTCTTTAAAGTTGTTCTATTAACAATGACAACAGACAACAAACAACATTGATATTTCCATTCAATAGGCTAATATATTTTTGAGTGAGAATCTTTACATTTCCTATGATGTCTGATAACAGAAACGGGTCATACAGAAATTTTTTAGAGTGAAGATCAAAAGGAAAGCATCATTTAATTTGTTTGGGAGGAGATTTTTCCTATTGATTTTGGGGGAGGGTTTCCTGCTGACATTCCCAGGGTTAGCTGAATTCTCCATAATTTGCTCTTAGTACTGACTATGCTGCTGAAACTGCTGCTGATGAATATTTTATAAAGCAGGAAGAAGATGTTAGGTCTCAGTCCGGACGACTGCTGAGTCCAAACCTCTCACCTTGATGATGTAGCGCAGCTCCGCTTCCACTGTTTCAGCTGCTTGAGAATATCTCTGCCTGAACGTTCCATTATCAACTTAAATTCAACAAGTACAAAGTCAGACTTAGTATCTCAGTCCTCAGATTCTTCCTGCCGACTTCCTTGTTTTTGCTAACAGGACCATTGATCTAGTTGCCCAGACTCAAACTTTCAACTGCAATCATAGGAGCTGCTGTGGATGGAGGGCTTCCTATCAGGCACTGTACTGTTGAAAGCTTAGCAAACATGTATTTCCACTTGTTTTCAGCACGCAGAGGCAGTGCGCCACATGCCCCTCCTAGCCATCCCTTTGAGTAAGCATTCTGTCTCACGAGGCTGACTCAGACAACAGCCGCCCCACCACCCCAGCCTGACTTTAAAACCCTGTGAGGTACGAACCAGCATTATCATTACCCTAAGGTAGAGAAGCTGTGGCTCAGTGAGTTGAATAATATTTTTAAGTTCACTTAACTAGTGACGGGGATAGCAGGAATTATAACTGAGATGGCAAACATCCAGGGCTCAAAACTTTCAACAGCCTTGTCCTGTTCCCTCAAAGTCACCTGACTTCTCCTTCCCCTGTGACTGGTCATGAAGACTTGGTCCCTACCATGTCCCATACAACAGTCTTCTGTTTTTTGTTTCCACGTCACCTCTTAGTTCAGCCTCTTATTATCTCTCACTTCTCCTGAGTGGTCTTTCGGTTGTATACTGACAGATTTATTTTAAGGAATCACTTCATGCATATGATTAGCCGGATGGAAATGGATGGAAAGCCTTCAATGACTACCCATGACGTTTTCTAACCCAGACATTCAGGCTATCCTCCACAAACCCTTGCAATCGCACCACTTATCTTCATGAACACTGATTTTCACCCAGTCTAGGTTTCTTCCTGTACTCTGACCTCCTCTGTTTCTTGAAATTCTACTTATCTCCTTCAAAGTCTAGACAAGTACTATCTCCTTCATGAATCTTCCCCTGATCCCCTTATCTAGATAAAGATATTCTGTTTTTTTTTTAATAAAAACATATTCTAGGCCGTGCTGTGGTCACTTGTGGACTTATCATCCCTAGAGGACCCTAGTTCCTACAGAGTTAAACTCTGCGTCACTAGTGTCTTTGGAGTTGGTAATTAGGGTATAGCTCAGTCATTGCACATGCTTCTTACTTGGAAAGTTAAGATGCGTTAAATTTTACTGTGACATGCTGTCAGGATGTGTGCTCCGTGTATTCACAATGTTTCAATCTAGTAAGGGGGAAAAACTATTATTTAAAAACTAGCTAGAGCAGAATCAGGAGGAGCTCCACTGTGAAAGGGATGAAGGAAGAGAGAGCGGGAGAAGGAGTGGGTGAGGAAGGGTTCTGAGGACAGGCGAGAACTGGGTTTAACGCTGATGGTGTAGAGAGTTGCTGTAAACGGAAGGCAAAAAAGGCAGGAGTGAAGGTAGAGATGGGTGTGGCCAGTCTGGGAAGGAGGATGACACTTTACAAACAGCTGTTGAGAGAGAAAAGTACCAGGGAAATTCAGGAAGTTTCAAAGGAAAACTATTCCCTCAAATTTACAGTGTCATTTCACTTTTTAAAAGTTTAATTTAAAAAATTGATATAGAATTAACATTATGTAATTTTAAGGTGTACCATTGTTGGGAACCACCCTGCCTGGTTTCAGAAGCTGTAACCCCCGCCAAGGCGAAGGCTGAGGGAGCAACCTTGGACAGTAAGCCACTAAGAAGACAAAGCTTATCTCCCTGTCAGGAGCACCGCTTCTGCTCCTTTTACTTCATCCATAACTGGCCCATAATGCTTGGTTGGTAAGCCAGTGACGGGTAAGATTCTCAAAAGGGGGAATGACCTAAGACAGGCATGATCACGTGGGAGGTCCCCAAGGAAGGACTCGGGGAGCTACAGCAAAAGGGGGTGATGGACCCTCGCCCCTTGGCTTTGACAAAGCCTGAGTCTTCATTCTGTCTGCGAAAAATCTCCTAATCTCTTGGCTGCCTTACTTCCCCTGCCTGACTTAAGCCTGAAACAATGACAGAGGGTGGTGCAGCCCCCGTGGTGCTGGTTTCCCGGGTGATCAGGCCTAAGAAAGAATATGTAAAATCCTGTGAAACCTGCTTTGTTTAGAATGCTCTCAATTAAATGATAAGGGTCCAAGCAAGAAGTAAGTTTGTTCCTCAACATTTTACAGCTCTTTAGCTATCTGACCCTGACTCAAAATAGGCCCTCAGAGTTCTTTGTTATCTATTGTTTGATCCTTACTGCCTGACAATGATTAATGAGCTTTAACTGTATTCCTGTGCAAATGTACACAATAAACGACCATTGAGGAACAAGCTCCTGGCCCTTCTCCTTTGAGAGATTGGCCACCTTTCCTCCCCAAGCAGATCATGTCTGAGTAGACTTACTCTCATCCATGGCAGCCCGGGGGGCCCTGTAGTTGGAGCCCCCCCACATATCATGTGTTGATCTGACACATTTTTATATTGCAATGTGCTTACCACTATGGCTGGCATCAGCTAACACATCCATCACGTTTCCTACCACGAGGTTTTTTGTGGTAACTAGTGTTCTTCCAAATTGGTCACAATTAGTGAGTTTTAACTGTATGTTCCTATTCATCATCGACTATCTGAATTACATACAGTACATGGCAGTGTGCTGGGAAACGGCTTCCTCTTTGCTTTTTAATAGTCATCTCGTTTTAAGATTTGATTCCTAACACAGCCTAGGACAGATGGTAAGACAATATCATGGATAAGAGTTTAGAACTCAAAAAACCCCCCATTTTTATAAAAAGGTTTCTACACACTAAAGAATTTTCTTCATTCTATTTAGTCTCGCAAAGCTGTTCTATGATTTCCCCTGTTGTTGTTCCAAGAGGAGAGGTGTTTGCAACTGTGCAATGAAGTCACGAAGCTCATTTACTTACTGTGTTTATGACACAATCCAGGCTCCAAGCTGGCCTAGGGAGATTGACAGTATCGGTTTTGATAAATTATTACACAGACGTAGTCCCACTAAGGCACTAACAGAAAAAAAAATAACAAAAAATGACTAATTCATTTTGAAAAGCTACCTTAAAAGCCAGAGCAAGCAGAAGGACAGGGATTTAGAAAGTATACGTGGTTTTAGTACATGCCATTTCGGGGAAAAAGAAGACATCAGTATGCTTTAAAACAATAAAGCACTGCCTATTTTTCCACTTGTTAAATTCGTTTTGATATGACTTACATATCATTTTTTTCTTAGAACTATAGCGTTGCTAATTTTCTCCATATTTGTACCATTTGTCTTTGACCTTCAACAATGTCCTCTAGGCAGTCCACTTACCATCCAAAAACAATGCCACAGAATCGTTTTACATGCACACAAACAGCTGAACGCCCCATAAAAGTAAATGATCCGTGGCACTAGCTGCATTAACCAGCAGAATAATGAGCTGTCTCAGCCCTGTAAATTTTAGTGTCGTCCATTCAAAACCACACCGGGTCACTTAGTATAAAGTCATAAGAACAAAATACTAAATGCACTTTTATTTGTTAAGCAGCCAGCTATGTATTTTGTGTAAACGTTGGTTAGCCTAGGAAAACCTATTTGAAGACACATTAGGCAGTGTATTTTTGAAACCAGTGTCTCATTTGAATACATGATTCTACGTGTTACAAATACACTTACTATTAAGCATCATGCATATTTAATATCACAGCGATTACTTCAGTGCCCTAAAATGGCTGTGTTCACTTTATAGTTTCCATTATTGAAGAGCCGACATTCAGTTCTCCCACACTTTATAAAGTACAGGCAATCCACAAAGAGCTTCTAGTTTTAGCTAGCAGCCCCTGGGACTATGATAATTGTTATGAAATCATTAATTCTACCTCAGCAGTTTCAACTGTCAGGTACATGTAACAGTAATTGCAGCTAATGAATGCTGCTCAATTTATTAAGTAGCAAATGAAAGCCAGTATTCTTTTATATGCAGCACTGAGACATACTAATATTTATCATTTGTGTACACCATGTTGAATATTCTATTGCCATTTATTAGTCAGAGTATACAGCCACATTAAAAAAAAAACTTCTCATTAAAAAACAACACAGGAAATTCTAACTCTTTAATTGAAGAGTAATTAAAATAATTAGTACCAAAGTAATATTTAATAAGAATCTATGCCTATGGAAAAAGTCCAACAGAACAAAAACTTAATTCCTTCTTGAGGTAAACAAAATTCTTTCTTGTGCCACCCTCCCCTCCCCCAAACTTTACAAAAGTATTTTAAAAATCCAAAATCTTCCAGTTATTTGAAGTATTAGCATTTCTTTCTAAAACGTTCAGTCAGTAAAACTTTCGTGCACTTAGATACAGCCTATTTCTTAATTTAAAACAGTAATAGTGTGTTTCTTATTTTCAGTCACTCAAAGTAAACTGCATAGACGTTTGCGAGAGCAAAGAGTGAAGAATTTCTAAAAACATAAGACGCGAAGTCATCACTTTTAGGGTTCCAGAGGCACCTGCTCCCAATGAGCACACTCTGGCCGTGCAGCTGCCCGATGTGAACCATCACTACCAGCTTATAGCGCGGGACCAGCAAGTCCTTGACCTGCGCTTTAATGACCTGGAATTTAAAAGGAAAGAAAAGGCTCTCACTTACTATAAACTTAAGAATATTAATATTTGTCACAAATATAGTGGATTTGATTTAGGAAAATGGTATAATCCACTGCAGATACTTTCAATAACTGTTGTAGAGCTGCAACTGGGATTCGCTTCAAATACTGTCCTCACAAGATAGGACATTTAGGGCCAAAGTAATAGCACCAGCAATAAATCTACATTTTCTAAGGAACTTGAAAAAAAAACTGTAACCCAGAAAACAGAATTGAACAGATTTATTACATTTTTTGAAAATCTTGTTAAGATGGTTTCCCTTCAAGAAATGTTGGCATTAGAGTTATACCATCCTGTTCACATCTCATTAAGAGCCAATATATCTGGAGTCCCCTGCAGTATGACTAATCATACATGTTTATTAAAGACTTTGTTACAAAAAAGCATGCAGAGAAAACCTGATAGCATACCAGCACCTTAGTTGATAAAAACGGAAACGTATTTAAATGTCGGTGGTTGGTGGCCATTGAAGCTGCCTTGGGGCAGAGAAATGATCATTAAAATATTTTATCTTTTATAATGATTTTTTAAAAATAAATGGGCAGTTTTATACATTTTTAACACAAAATGCATGTAAGCGATGTACCTAATGATTGTTTTAGGCAAAGGCTTTTACACACACATTGAATATGACCTAATAAATATTTTAACACAATAAAATATAAATAAGCAATTTTTTTTCTGCTACTGCAAATTAATTGCCTCCTTCAAAAAGTAGTGGGTTGTGCTTTTCAGCAAATATTCTAGTTACATTTAGCACTTTAGGCAAAATCACACATTACCTCAGAAATCGTCTTAGTCATCTGTCTGCAGAGCTCTGGTTCATATTGCTCTTCTTGCAGAGAGTTAGTTAACACATCTTTCAGAATGTGTTTGACAAGAGCCACGGGAAAATGTTTGCCAGGCCCTGAAAATACAGGCAATTTCTTTCTAAGAAGTCATTTCATATTATACCCACCCACCTCATTGGCTAATCAAGAGTACTGAAACGAAGAGACAATGAATCTTCTGTGTGGCCTTTGTTTAAGGAAAAAAGTAGTTGTAATTATGTTTCCAATCAGTTCTCTGGTAGAAGACAGGACAATGAACTCATCCGTTTATCAGACTACCTAGAGTGTGCTCAGCCACCGAGGGCTGACGTTGGCAAGTATCCCCCTTCCCAGTTTTCACTGTTAACAACTGACTTCCAAGTCGCAAAACATTTCTCCCCCTTCAGTCTATCTACCGCATTGCAACCAGATGGATTGCTCTAAATCCCAGCTTCTACCGCGGTATTTCCCTTAGCAAGACCTAAGATTCGGCTCCCTCCCAACCCACCGCCTCTTCTCCCGCCATCGCAGCTCTCCTCACGGAGCCTGCTTCGTCTCACGGGCCTCAGCTCTCTTCTGAAGGATGCTGTACATTTGCGCTTGCTCTTCTTTTTAAATGGGACACCCTTTCCCATCTTGTTCGTCTGAGAAATAGCCATTGTTTCAAGGCCAGCTCAAAAGCCTTCTCCAGGTAGCCTCCCTTCTCTCTTCAGATAAAAATCACTCCTCTCTTCTCTGTACTCCCAATGCACCAGGCCCCCACTGTTACCCTGGTTCCTAATCTGCCTAACCGCTAAGGCATACCAGCCTGTCTTCCCAGTGAAATGATAAGCTAGGTCCGATTTTATCCTCTTCAGAGTCTAATACAATGTGAAAGACACAAGAAATGTTTAATATATGATTTCTGAAATAAAACAGAATCAAACACTTATAGATAACAATCATGGTATAATCATGGTCACCTTTATTGAGCATTTTCTACATGTCAGGCACTGCAAGAATTTCATATTTATCACCTTATGTAATCTTCCAGTAAATCTCTGGGGGGAAACTGTTATCTCCATTCCACAGGTGGGAAAACAGGTTGAAATGCCTTGTGTAACTTGCCCAGAATCACACAGTGGCAGAGCTGGGATGTACTCACAGATGATTCTGACTAAGAGCTCATATTGTTAACCACTTTTAGTCCACATTCAGAAGAGAAGCTTCAGATGGATCTTCTTCATCCTGCACTCCAGGAGTCTTAGCTGCACCTCCTGGGAATGCCAACCTCATGGTCTTTCTGTCACTGTACAACACATGTGCCCAGGGCCTGGAGCACAGAGACTCAATCGTTCTTACAGATAAGGAATGGGATCAAGAATTATATTTAAGTAGCAGTCATCAGAATCTGTTAAGTGTTTATTTTTAACTCCTGTATCAGTCAGGGCCTAAGGGAACACAGGACACAGTCAAGGCAATTCCAGGAGGATTTGATGATAAAGAGACCACAGAGAGAAGCCTGAGCGGGACACAGGAACTCACCAAGGAAACAACCTCATGGCTGGTGGAAGTGAGTGTTACCCTCACCCTACCCCAGGCTCCAGGGATCTGATGGAGGAACTCAAACTAGATCCTAGAAGAGGCATGTGGAGCAGACTCCCTTGAGAGCAGTTTATGTCCTTCTATTGATGGATGAAAACGGCCTGACAAGAACCCACAGGCAGGGTGAGGAGTAAATACCTAGCTCACACTCCTTCCACGCTGTGACTTCCTACTGAAGTTTCCCATTGGCTGAACTTAACCGGACGGTTACAGCCCATGGATATAGTTGAGTTAAGTCAGCCTCCTGAGGCTCAATAAGTAGCATTTTAATTTTGATGATTATATAGAAATTGTTCAATTAAATTTATGTTAGTGTAGGGAATGAATCTGGACATGTAAACAGAGACATCCGGTGAAATGAGTGAGATGATCAACCCCAATATTTAGTCAGCAGGAATCTCTGTTCTACAGGACAGACATAGCAGTTATTTGCCCGTGAGAGGCCGGACCCGACTGCTCCGGCCTCATGGGGTCCAAGGGAGGGCACCAGTCCCTGTCAGCCCTGGCGTCGCTTTCTGTGGAGCTTTTAGATTTCTACTCAGAGATTCCAGTGAAATGAGGCTAGCTTCGGAGGTGACTTTTCCTCTTCCTATTTAAAAAATTCGAAAATATTACAACCTTGGACTAAATGTCTTCTCTCTTTTTCACTCCCTCCTAACAAGTACTCATGTCCCACATACATGACGTGACCTTCATCACTCACATGAAACTTGACCTGGTCGTGCATTACGGCGACCACAGGCATTGTTCCCTTTGGAAAGCAGCACGTTCCTCCAGTGCAGGTGTCTGTCTGCCTCGCACACCTGCTTGTCATCGGGGAGCAGCCCTCCCCTTCTGGGAACTGGCCCTCCTGCTACACTGACAACAAGTTTGATTGGCCCAGTAGAGGCACTTGCCCCAGGCCAGGCCAATTAGACTTTTCTTGGAATTTTTATTTCAAACTGGAACTAGGGAGAAAGAAAAATATCAGGGTCTTTGTGTGGCAGTTATGATGCGGTCCTTAGCAATGCTGGAGGCCATGTTTCTCAGGGTGGGAAGGAATCAGACAGGTGAGAGGACAGGCTCACACACAGCTCGGTGCTGGGAAGGTAGAATAAATCTGGTGGCAGTCAGTCCCTGTTTCCACTAGCTCCTGCTGTTCGGCTGTACCAAGGTCCTTTTGGCATTTCGCTTAGTTTTTTAAAATCTCATTAAGCAGGTTCTATTCTGAAAATATTTTGAAGTACAGGAATGAACTTTTCTCACTTCTTTGTGACGTTCCCCTGTACAGCCAGAATCAGCACTGCCTTGCTCAGGCAGGGGTGCTGAGATGCAAAGAGAGGAAAGGAGTCGGTGTTCAGCTTTTGACTTCCCAAATAAGCTCCTGAAGCTACTTTCAGAGTCAACTGATGTGAATGTCAAAGCTTTCTTTCTTTTCTTTTTTCTGAGCATTTTTTTTCTTTAAGAGGAAAAAATTGTTTTAGAAATCAAAAATTAAGGACCCGGAGGTCAGATGAATAAAAAAGAAAGAAAGAAAGGATGGCAGGAAGGAAGAAAGGAAGAAAAAAAGAAAAGCTTGTCCATAAAAATAGATTCAAGGGAGAATAGTTAAAAATTTGGTTATTTAATATATCTGTGATTCAGTTTCCTCAAATTGAGGTAATAAGGATTACCACACTATTTTTTGTTAGGGTTAAATGAGGTGAACTAGAACAGTGTCTGCCACCTACACAAAAACCACTCATTAGATATATGATGTCTGTCCAGAGAAAGTCCAGCCATTGTTAATATAACGAGAATGGTTTGCACAACATCAAGGTAACCTGGCAGCTAAGGAGAGTGGACTAGAATGCACATACATGAACAATGATGCCTTCACTGTACTAGTCAGTAGGTGCAGTAGATGCCACTGAGTGAGCATGTGTACTCTGTGGCCATTACATTTAAAATGACCAAGCAAGTAGAGCAACGAATCTCCATCAAATTTGGTGTTAAGCTTGTATATTCCTCCACGGAAACTATTTGGATGATTCAGAAGGCTGCAGCTATAGGCAACTGGTGACTGGCAGCTTCATCACCACAATGCACCTGTTCCTGTAGAGTTTTTTGGCAAAAGAGCAAATCACTCAGGTGACTCAGCCCCCCTTATAGCCCAGATTTGACACCCTGGAACATCTGGCTTTTCCCAAAACTAAAATCACCTTTGAAAGGGAAGAGATTTCAGAGCATCCGTGAGATTCAGGAAAATACATCGGGGCAGCTGATGGCGACCAGAACTGTGTGAGGTCCCAAGGTGCCTACTTTGAAGGGGACTGAGGCATCATTGTCCTATGTACAATGTTCCTTACATCTTGTATGTTTTTTAATAAATGTCTCTATTTTTCATAGTGCATGGCTGAATACATTTATATTCGTTCTTGGTGCCTATAATTACTCGGATAAAGGGAGGACAAATATGCTAAACATTTAAGATATGTTTAGATGATACAAATATTATTGGATAGAATGCAAAAAATTACACACCCTAAAGCTGGTGATTGATGACTGCCCCTCCTGCCCCACACTATTCTGGTCAGTATGGCATTTTGTGTATATGAGAAAATCTTTACCAAAGGCCCATAGAGTAGCTTTCAGATGCAAAATAAACCCAGAGATAAGTAGAAATTGAAGTATGTTTTTTATTTTAATAAGATGGCTAGTGAATGCTTAAAAAAAAGTATTGTCAAGCATAAAAAACTTGAACCATAAGAGAATAATTCACATGACTTTTTGTAAAAAAATATGAAAATACTATGTATAATTTGTATCATTTTATATATTTATATACACTCACACACACACTCAGATATTTGGAAAATTACTTTTCTAACTTGTTTCAACATCCAGTACTTCTAGAACTGATAAGATGATTTAGTTTGTTTATCTGAGGAAATAAGTTATGAAAATATATCTGAGGAAGAAGAAACACATGACTTTCTATTTCAACTCCTTTATCTTACTAAAATCTGATTCCAGGCCTTTCAGTATGAAGAGCCCTAAATCACAGGCACTGAATGGCTAAGATCTTTCAGTTATAAGTGGGTGACAACCTCACCCAAACTCAGCTTGCTTAACTAAGAAGGCAGAGAATACTTTGGATTCAGGACTCAAATGATGGCACTAGGATTTAGTTCTTTCTCAGTCTCAGGCTTCACGTGAGGGCAAGATAGCAAAAGCTGCCAGAACACCTACGTTCTTTCAGGTTTCAGGGCCTGATCTGCATCTCCATCAGCTGAAACAATGTTTCCTGAACTGAATATCAAGGCTTTGATTGGCTTGACCAATCAAAGGGTTCCATGCCATCCCAGAATCAGTCACTGTTAATGTCTCTGAGGCCAGTGTCAGCTTCAGCAGAATGTTATAGACCCAACGTGGTAATGATGGCTTCCCAAAAAAAACTGGGTAAGGTTACCAGAAGCAGCAAAGAAGTGTATTGGATGGCAGGAATATCAGCTGTCTACCATAGCACTATGGAAATACCAGTAGACTGACTAATTACGGAGCCTCGTAATCCATGTAGTCTTGGGGATTACGGTAGAAAACTCACTACAAGGCCTAATGGGATGTGCTGATGGTCTGTAATTTTCTTGAGGTTACCTGCCACAGGTGGAACCACTCTGGCCCATAGAGTCTTCCTTTGGTCATTGGTAAGCCCCTGTGGGATTTCTATGTAGCAGTAATTACATATTGATTCAGATAATAGTGGGCAGGTACACATTTAGAGAAAACAAGTAGGTCTATGAGGAAACATGAATGGGAAAAGATAGTCACTACGAACTCCCCGGGGAGTACAGGGGCAGGTGCAGAGAGCTTTGTTTTGAAAGATGGAAAACCTCAGTTGGAGGGATAAACATCTCCGTCAACAGGGGACTAGAAATCATTCGCCTCTGCCTGGGAGGCTTTCTTCTCCACCCAGCCACAGCATTGGTTGGTGTTGTTGGATAAAACTTTAATGCATGTCTCTTTTATTTCAAATTTTAAATATATACTTTGTTGCAAGTATATATAAAATAGCTCCACAGGATAACCCCTAAATGCTCAGTGAACTCCTTCCTTCAGTGGTAGAGTGCACGTCAGTGCCTCCCAGTGAACGGCTCAGTGCCTCCCAGTGAACGGCTCAGTGTTCAGGAAACACTGACGAAGAAAAGTAGGCGATGGGAGTCGGTCCCATTTCGCAAAGGAAAAAATTAAAGCAGCATCAGGAGTCAAGTGTCTAAAGACCGTCCCCCCGCCCGAGGTCCAGTAGAGGGCCAGGCACAGGCGGTCCCCCTTGGGTAAATAGGGGGCCCTCTGAGCCCCTTGCCTGGCCATTGGACTCCTTTTAGATCCAGGAACTGTTCAGACAGAGTCAGGGAAGGAGGAATGCCTGACCCTGGAAGAATGCATGACACTTTGCAGGGTATTGCAACACATGTCCTGCACTGAACTCCGCTTTGGCTAAGGAACAAAGAAGAATGTTTACGTGACATGGTTCTCAGTCCCCAAGCATGTACTCCTTTGCTGCTGGTCACAAATCCTCCCCAGATCAGCAGGCACCGAGCCCCAATTGCAGGCCCAGCTCTGCCCCTGACAAGCTGGCACACAGCTCCCTCATCTGTAAAAGTGAAGGGTGGGTGATACGAGTTCTTCCTGGCAGGGACTGTCTGAGGATAAGGTGTGATAGGCGAAAAAGAAAATTATTAATGTAGATGTAGGTATTACTTCTCCCTGAGCCATGGCTTTCAATGTCTTGCACCCTGGCTTTCCAAGACATAGCACAGGCACTAAGTCCACACTGACCCCTCCCTTCCCTGGGCACGGGGGCCCTGCCAGCTGCACTTCACTCTCTGGTGACCTCAAAGCATTTTCATGGTTGCCTCCAGGAGTGCAGGTCAGTGGTAGTGTATGAGCACAAGCAGACCAGGGGATGGGGTGAATGGATCCAGACTTGACCTGTCTCCACACATATGACCCCTTCAAACCTCCATATTTCTTTAAGATGCACCCCCCCCCCCCCATTTTTCCCCATTGGCTCAGTCCAGCCCTTTTGGGGTAGGGGAAGCTGATTAGGACTCATGTACATCAATCAACTGTGAATTGTTGGGGGTTGCGGGGCCTCCTAGCCTCAGCCCCAAGGGAGACGGGGTATCCCGAGATTCCTCTGTGAGAAAAGCTTGCCCCCAGATCTTGCCAAAGTGCCCTCTGTCCAGCTATCTCCATGGAGACATATTTCTCCCCAGGGAGAAACCTGGGCCTCCAGCCCATGGAGACCTGCAGCCTTAGTGCTGCAGAGTTCAAGGTGTAGAGGACCCTCTGAAAGCAATAAAGTTTGGAAGTGATGACAGGTAAAAAAAAGAAGACATCAAAGCAGCATCGAATTACTCATTAAGGTCCCTTAGATTGTACTAGCATTGAAGATAATGCCAGGTTTCAGATATTAGCTTAAGTAAATGTCAGTCAGGAAATTAGAAGTTTATGATAGAAGCAAATGATAAAATAACACACCGAGCTGATAGGTGTTTTCCATCTGAACTGTAAGGCGAGAGGCAACATCACGCTGGCTAGGTTCGTCCATGTAAGACACAGTACTCAGAGAGCTAAAAGCAAGGAAGCAAATTCCAATAGTTATTACAACAACAATAATAAAACACAATGTTGCTTTCAGCAAAAATGTTACCAAGGTAAAATTTTCTCTAAAAAATTTCAAGCAAGTCACATGTAAATATCCTGGTGATCTGTTTAAACCACTTGAGAAATGGAAATATTAAAGTGTGAGGAGGTCTCAGTATAGTGTCCGAAGCCCAGGGCAGTGCTCGGGGCATCCGATTGTTAAGAAAGTGTACATGGTTGGCCTGTGGGCGGGGTAACAAAATCCTTGTTTCAAAAGCCATTGCCAATTGCCTCTCAAAGTGAAGGGAGCTCACAAAAAAAGACTGGGCAATATATAAGAAAGCTTAAAGTGTTGGGAAACCACTCTGTGTATACAAAGGGGGTTATAAGGAGTGCTCTATTCTATGTACCTCACAAATCCCTTTAGTAGGAAAAAGAAAAATGAGACACTCATCTACATGGTGAGAGAAACCACAATTCACCCAAACTATCGTAAATCAATAAGCATCAATCACCCTTTTCAACGTTAAGAAAGGGTTGAGGCTTGGTTACCAAGGCAATATAAGCTTATCCAGGTGCTCAACAGGAGACCCAATTCAAGAGGAGCCCCTATGTCCCCCAGGCACTACTTAATTCAACTTAATTCAGAGGAAATCCAACTGTCACCAATGGCAGTCTCAGAACGCTCTACCCCCAGTCCCCTCCACCTGTGAAAATGGAGGTTAAGCCAGATGTCATTTCAAAGGAGAAGATATAATAGTGTGTATGTGTTTTCGAAGTGACCACTTTTATAAGCAGGCTATATTTTTGCTTTAATTAAATGAGAAAGAGATATTTGTCCTTAATCTACTTGGATTTTATTTTCTTCTATGAGGAGTTTAAAAACACTTTGTACTCAACTATTTGGAATCAGTGAGCTTCTTGCAAAAATATATTTTAAGACAATCACGAGTAACATATATTTTAAAAATCCTTTAATACAATAGAGTCTACACAATAAATTAAGGTTTACCCACCCAGACCATGAAGGTGATGCAAGAAATTATGGCTGCTTTTTCACGATGGATTTCTGGATTAGTGATTTAGTCTTTATTCTTGTTAACACCTGCTGTCCTCAATTTTTTGCTGCCCTTTGAAGTAGCAACCAACCTGTTTGGTTACACAGGCTGCAGGTGTTGTGGGCAGTACCAAAGACTACAGCTTCTGCTGAGAACAACCAGAGTCGAGTAAGCCCCTTGATTCTAAGATAAGCCAGCCTGTCCCAATATTATAAATGCTACTTTTAACTTTGCAAAACATTTTCTATGATGACTTCAATACTCTTTGAAGTAAGTAAAAGATCATCATTCTACCCATTTCAGAGATGCAGGGAACCATGCAAAAGGCTCACTTTCATGCATATAGGAAAGGCAGACTTACTTCAAATATCCTATTTACCTCTCAGTGACAAAGTCTCACATGGGATTGTATCTGACAGAATGAAAATAGGAGTAATAACTACCTGAAAAAATTAGTTATTGCAATGAAAACTTGCACACACATAAGAAGGTATTAATAAGAAATACGCTATTTCTTTCCTACTGAATACCGTACTAAAAACTCACAGAAAGGAAGTGGAGTTGGTACAAATCTCAAGCCAGCAGGAGTTAGAAGACAAAAATAAAAAAGCAAATAAAGATTTTTACAAACAGTGCTCATGATTGCTTTGCTCTTACCATGTTACTTAATTGATATTCATAGTTTATAATATTTTCAGTATGAAATTGGTGTCAAAGGACAGCTTAAAACCCCCACTGGCTGAAGATTGTGTGCAAATAGGAACTTCTGCAGTGACTTTTTGATTTGCTGAAAATAATTTCATTCAGTGTCTTTTTATTTCCATGGTAATCATGTGTAGGGTCATTGTAAAAAGTTCAAAACATATCAAAAACTAGAAAGAACAAAGTAAAATGACACAAAAATCCCTTGCTAGCCAGCCTTCCTTCCTTCCTTCCTTCCTTCCTTCCTTCCTTCCTTCCTTCCTTCCTTCCTTCCTTCGTAACAACCCTAAATTTGTGGGAATGTTTCTCTCTAAATTAAAAACAAAATCTTAGACTTTTGTGGTACTGTTGGGGCCATGTGCCTTGGGAGCCAATGAGATGTAAGTGCAAGTTTTGGGTGGAAATTCTGAAAGAGCTTTCTTAAAAGAACTAATTCAACCGAGAGAAGCAATCTGTGATGACTGGAATATGGATGTGATGGCAAGAGTTCAGCAACTATCTTGGGTCTTGAGGTGATATTATGGATTACAGATCAGAAAAATGGATGTGTAGGTCCCTGAACTGCTCCTCTACATATTTCTTATGTAGGAGAAAATGTATTTCTGTTTGGTTTAAGTCACTGTTTTTTTTTATTGTTATTATAGGAAGCATTAGCTATAACTGATTCAAATTCTAACTGACACAGAGTTTGTTTCTTGGAAGTAAGATGCTGCAAGTAATAGAACACGAAACTGGAGTGAGGGAGCAGAGGACACAGGGCTTCAGGGAGTGAGGCTTCAGGAACTCTGCAGGAAGCCTGGTGTCCCTTGCCATGCAGAAGGTAAATATTTGGTTAATCTATCAATTTCTGTACCTTGGATGGCTGACCATGTATAAACCAAGACTAACTTCATGGAAAAATTATAAGACATTATACTTAAAAAAAATTCCTGTTTATGGCATTTTTTTAAAACTGGAACCTGATAGTTCCAACACTAGAAAGAGATGGGTTGAAAAAGGGGGAGAGAGAAGAATAAAGAGAAGAATAAGGTGAACAGAAAAAATACGATCTTTATTCCTTGCAAAAAGACAAAAATATTAAAATACACTTTCAATATGGGCAACTAACATTAAACCAGAATATGAAGTCAGTACATTTTTAGAGATAGAAAAGATCCTATATTTGAAAAATGGGAATTACCAATATCAACTCAGAATGCTGACTTAGAAAGACATATATATTTTCAATTGAGAAACAGCTTTACTGAAGCCGTTGGAAATGTGAGATGCTCAAAGAGAAAACTTATTCTAATCACCAATTCTTCACACACAGCACAACAATTATTGAGTATATGTCACAACATTGCAAGCAGATGAATTTCAGTTATGTGTGACCAGCCGCTCCCTAGTTGATAATACTAACTCTTCCAGAGTCACAATCTCATTGCACAGGGAGTGCTTTAATTGACGTTATTTTTCAAGTGAAAAATATTCTTGCAATTTGTTTGTCATCAGCTTCTTGGCATTAATGAAGGAAAAAATTCAATTGGCAAAATGTAGACAAGAGAGCTGTAATGTTTTAGAAAAAAAGGTAGAGTAACAGAAAATGCAGGAGGCCCTGGCCAGACAGCTAAGTTGGTTAGAGTGTTGTCCCGATACACCAAGATTGTGGGTTCTATCTCTGGTCAGGGCATATGCCAGAAGCAACTAATGAATGCACAAATAAGTGAAACATCAAATCAATCAGTCTCTCTTTCTCTGCCCCCCTCCCTCTCTCTCGAAAGTCAATTTAAAAATGTAAATACAGGAAAATGATAAACCTGATGTAAACAGGTCACAACACTGAACAAATCAACTAAGTTATTGTAGTGAGAAGAGTAACAATTGATAACCCAATGCAAATTTCAGTGATACTTGTAATTGTGTGTACTATTGCTGAGACAGACTTGAAGTTAACCTGCATGCAGAAATAGCTGCTTGAAATTGGTCCACACAAATAAAAGTAACCCTTGTATGCTGTACTTGATTGACTGGAAATGTGCTATTCTAAACCGATGGCCTGGTTCTGATTACATGGAAAAGGGGCATGAACTAAAAAAGTAAATAGCTAAGAAACTGGAATATATTTATTCTTCCATGAAATTCAGATTTCCTGAAAACATCTCAAAATTTTTCTTGCTGACCATTTCACACAGAGTAATTACAAGAAGGCATGCCTCGTTTTGACTGTTAGAGATGGCAACAATTACTAAGTCTCACCAGCCACAAATATCATATAATTATCATTGAGAATTCATTCCCAGACATTTTCACTGCCGTTATTACTTAGGTATTTTGAAACTGCAGTAAGAGACAACATTTAAATGCCCAGGCAGTCTTGGAAACATTAACTTAGCAGATTAAGAAGGTCAGAATATCATCTCTTCCTTTTATTTGTTACCATGAAGTACCTGGAACTACATATTTTGAGTGGTATGATTTAAGCATGACTTTTTCCTTAAACTCATTATTAAAGTCAGGTGCTGCCTCCCAGTGGCGATATTTCAGAGCACAAGGAGAAAAAAAGGCTTCAGGGTATAAATTTGCACTTCTTTTTGTTTTTGTTTTTTTCTTTATTCTTTCAACAAATATTTTTGCCCAGAATGTGGCAGGCAAAGTAGGAAGTCCTGGTAATACAAAGGAAAAATTAGGGTTCTTGTGCTTGAGCAACAAGATGTAGAAGGCAAGAGAAAATATGCAGCACAATGCACTTACTTGAGAACTTCCCAGCTCAGTTTCTATGTACAATTTTATGTAAGCTATGCTTAAAAGCAAAAGCATACCTACCCTTCTCCCATCTGTAGAAGTTATGTTACCTGGTAAGGTAATTTAGTTTCATGGCCATTTAATGTATAGTAAATTTGCTGTGTTTTTATGTGGTTTTAAGGTATTTTACTCACATTATTGGTCCCATCCATCTAGTGAGAGAAAAGTTAAAGTGTAAACAAGAATCAAAATATTTTTTCAAAAATGAAAGAGGCGAGAAAAATGACATGACATGCGTTCTTGTGAAATACATTTTTTAAGAGGAGGAATGATTCTAAAGGACAAAGAATGAACCATGTGACCTGTGAATCATCCAGCTCTGATGTGATTGAAGGTAACCTAGGAAAGGCAGTTGACAAAATAGAACTATTCTGAGTGCATAGGATAGAAATTAAACTGTCTGAAGCCTGTTGAGCTGATGTTCATCCAAGAAAAGGTAAGGTTAAGATCAACGGCAGCTGTTGAAACTTCTGTTGCAATGCCTGGAGGAATGCATAGTTTCCACGTCCATCGCCCTTGGCAATCGGCAGAGAAGCAAGGCTGAGGGTGTGGGCGGCACAGCTACTTCTGCAGTGCTGTGGCAATCATCGTGGGGAAGTGGGTCTCTCTCTCTACGGGCTTTCAACACAAATGAAAGTGTTCTTTTGTTATTTTTTAAATAGATGCACCATGGAAGGTTTCAACAAAGAGGTAAAAGTAGACCTTGTTTTAAAAATGTGAAAAAGCACTTCTCCGTTTGCTGTAAATGCATCTTGTGTCCACAAGATAAAATCCATTAGCCACACTTACTATAACACACATACTGAACCTGTGAAACTAAGCTGTCTGTTAGCAAAAGAACTTGCTTGTTCAGAAATTAGGATAATGTAATAATTATTCCTTCAACTGTCAAAAAATGCTCATCGAGTCACTGCTATGTGCCAGGCAGTATTCTGGGTACTTGAGACACAATAGTGAAAAAAAAGAAAAAGATCTCTGCCCTCATGGAACTTAGTGAGAAAAAACAGACAATGGACAATAACATACTAAGTAAGTAAATTATACCTGATGTTAGGAGGTGATAAATGCTACAGAGGAAAGAAGAGCTTAGTTAAGGGAAGTGGATGGGGTTGGGGGTGCTGTTAAGGTCGAGATAGGTCTCCATGAACAGGGATTTGGAGGAGGGGAGGAAACGAGCCATGTGGGTGTCTGGGGAAAGAGTCTTTCATGGAGGGAGACCCTTGCCCAGGCGTTGAGACGGGAGGCTGCCTGGTGCTTTGAAGGAGTGCCGGGTGGCCGGAGTAGCTGGAGCGGAGGGGCAAACAGGAGGCTGCAGGAGATGAGGTTACACAGGTGTCAGGTAGCTAGACCTTGTAGAACGTTGCGGGCCTTCGCAAAACCTTGGCTTTTACTCCGATAAAGCAGGAGACTGTAGAGAGTTTTGAGCACAGAAATAACAAGATTCACTTTATATTTTGCAATGATCACTTCAACTGTCGTGTTGAGAATGACTGCAGGCTGGCATGGGTAAAAACAGGGTGACCAGTTAGAGAGCTTAAAAAGTAATCTAGATTAGGGAGGACAGCAACTGCTAGGGACTAGGCAGTGTTTCGTTAAAATCCTAGTGTTGAAGCCTTAACCCCGCCCCGCCCCGCCCCCACCCGTGTATTGGAAATAGGGCCTTTAAGGAGTGGTTAAGGTTAAATGAGGTCACAGGTGTGAAGCCCTGAGCAGGCAGAACTGGTTCCTTATCAAAGTGGAAGAGACACCCGGGTTCTCTCTCCACCACGTGAGGACACAGTGGAATGGTGGCCACCTGTAAGCCAGGAGGAGGGCCCTCACCATAACCTGACGCTGCTGGCACCCCGATTCCAGACTTTGAACCTCCAGAACTGTGGGAACATAAATTCCTATTGTTGAAACCACCTAGTCTATGGATTGTGTTAACAGTGGCTCAAGGTGATTAATCCACTGACTGAGACTGAGATGGCAGCAGTTGGGGGCAGTGGTAGGGAGCTGGGCCCTGGGTATATTTTCAAAGTTGATCCAAAAGAATTTCCTGATAAACGGGAAGGAGTACAGTTAGATAGAGTTAAGTGTGTGGGCCCTGGCCAGGTAGCACAGTGGGTTAGAATGTTGCCCTGATATGCCAGGGTTGCAGGTTTGATCCCCAGTCATGGCACATACAGAAATGTAAAGAGTTAAGCTGTGAGAATGTTGAGCCGGAGATGTGTACTAGGTATTGAGGTGAAAGTTCAGTACGTAGTTAGCTTTGTAAGCCTGAGGTTTGTGAACGATGATGGGCTGAAGATACACATTTGGGGGCCTAACACCAGGTCTGTGTCTGCCCCTAGACTGGAGTAGATCCCTGAGGGGACAAGGGAGAGGAGGACAAGGCACTGCTCCTGAAGGCACTTCTACACTAAGAAACTGGGGAGAAGAGGGTGGACTGGAGGAGACTGAGCGGGAGAAACCGGTCAGGTAGAAGGAAAGCCGGAGAGTGCTTCCGGGAGAAAGGAGTGGGAAACAGAGCGGGATGTTGTGGAGAGGTCAAGTAAGGCGAGGACCGAGGGGTGTGCACTAGCCAGCAGTGTGAATTATCTGTGGTCCGGACAAGGCCAACAGCCTGAGTTCCGGAGCAGTCCATTCTGTTCACCATTGTGCCTTTAGCATCCGTCTCACATAATGCCCCTAACCTCGGCAACAAAAATTTGTTCAATGAACAAACAAAATGAATCTGTGATGAGTCGTTGTTTTTCTCACTTTATCAATAATATATAAAGACTTGAAGAATATTAAATGGTAACTATTTAATAGTAGTTAAACAGGATATCTGAGATTCAAATTCAAGCCTAGTTTGATTCCAAAGTTCTACATGATAATAACAGTTAATACTGCCCTGGCGGGTGTAGCTCAGTGGATTGAGCGCGGGCTGCGAACCAGGCATCGCAGGTTCGATTCCCAGTCAGGGCACATGCCTGGGTTGCAGGCCATGTCCCCCAGCAACCGCACATTGATGTTTATCTCTCTCTCTCTTTCTCCCTCCCTTCCCTCTCTAAAAACAAAATTAAAAAAAATAACAGTTAATACTGTACTTGCTCTGTACTTAGACATGCCAAGAACCATTCTAGGTGTTCCCATGTGTTATTTTAATAAATTCTCACTGCACCACGAAATGGCAATTAAATCTTTTCATCTCATTTTATAAAGGAAGAAACTGAGGCACAGAGGGCTTAGTAAATCCTGTAAGATCAGTAGTTTGTTAATACGTAAGCCGGAACTGGACTGGAGCCAGTCTGTGCAGAGCAGGCCTCTGAGCCGGTACACTCGGCCCCCTGATTGTGCTGCGGCTCTGGCATTCACTCCTTAGAAGTGCTGCATCAGTGCCGAGGCCGCCATAGCAAAGCACCACAGACTGGCTGGCTCAAACAGGAGAAATGCATTGTCTCACAGTTCTGGAGACTAGAATCTGAAACCAAGGCTTTGGCTGGATTGGTTCCTTGTGAGAGCCATCGTAGAAGGATCTGCTCCAGGCCTCGCTCCTTGGTTTGTAAGTGGCCCTCTTTTCCTCTCTCCCTTCCTACTGTCTCCCTCTATGCACATGTGGGTCCAAATTTCCTTTTCTTATAAGGACATCAGCCATACTGAATTAGAGCCCACCCTAATGAATTCATTTAAACTCAATTATTTCTTTAAAGTTTCTGTTTACAAATAAAGTCACATTCTGAAGTGTGAGAATTGGAACTTCAATATATTGATCTGTTGGGAAAACTGTGGGGGGGGGCACACAATTCAGCCCATAATAGATACAAATATTCTTACAATACCTCTAAATTCTAGGGCCAGAGAAGCATAGATTATTAGCCCCATCGCCTGGGAGTGTGATAATCTGCCAAGTCCACCCCAAGCCTCAGTCTCCTCAGTGTATGGGGGTAAGAGGACTCGCACAAACCTATTTTTCTAAACGCTGTTAGATTTCTTCACTGAACGGCTATATCAGTTTTTATTCTCACTTGCCTTGCCACCATTTGGTATCATTCTCCATTCTTATATTTTGCCATTCAGTTGGGTGCAAAATGGTATTGTGTTTTGATCTGCATTCCCCCAATTCCAGAGTGAGGTCAAGCGTCTCTCACATTCTGCCTTCGAGCATCTCTTCATGTTCTGTTAGCCACTTGGGCTCTGCTTCTGTAGATTGCTATTTATCTCATTTGACAATTTTAAAATGGTTTTCCATTTTTATTGTTAATGTGCATGATTGAAAGAAACACACCTTTTATCAGCTTATTGACTATGTCTATTGCATTCTTTGTTGAACAAAAATGCTATGATCTATAGTAGCTCTATTTATCAAGGTTTTTGTCCCTAATTTACTTTATGGGTTTTGTTTTTCATGTTGGGATCTTATTTAAGAAATCTTTTCTTACGCATAGAACACAAAGACTCTCCTATTAGCTTTATAGCTTTCCACATTTCAGTCTTCCAGCTGGAGTCTGCTATGCAAATAAGGCAAGGTAAAAACCCAGCATTGTTTTCCTTCATACGTTGAGCCAGTGTGCTCCCAACACAATCTATCAAAATCCATCATTTCCTCATTGCTTACATATTATATTTCCATATATTTATGCATCTATTTTTTAAAAAATTTAAAAAATACTTATCCAAGGATATATTCATTGATTTTAGAGAGAGCAGAGAGAGAGAGAAACATTGAGAGAGAGAGAGAGAGAGGAACTGAAGGATTGCCTCCCATACATGCCCTGACCTGGGATTGAACCTGTGACCTAGATATGTGCCTTGACTGGGGACTGAACCTGCAACCTTCGGTGTATGGGACAACACTCCAACCAACTGAGCAACCCAGCCAGGGTACTTAAGGGTCTACTTCTAAAATTTCAGTTTGTTCCATTGGTCAATTTGTATATTCCTGCATTTATTATCATTTTTAGTTACTACAGCTTTGTGGGTATATCTTAATATCTGATAAGGAAAATCCTCCCTCTATGTTCGCTCTTGAAAGTTAGCTTAGTTATTTAGAATTCTTTTCTTTCTTTCTTTTTATATAATCTTTATTGCATTTTTTCATTACCACTTTGTCCCTTATATCCCCCCCCCAACCACCACACTGTTGTCCATGTCCATGAGTCCTTTTTCCTTTTTGCTCACTCCCTCCACCCCTAAGTTCCCCTCCCCCCACTAGCTGTCATCTGTTTTCCATCTATGAGTCTGTATCTGCTTTCCTTGTTAGTTCAGTTTGTTTGTTAGACTTCACACATGAGTGAAATTGCATGGTATTTTTCCTTCTCTGACTGGCTTATTTCACTTAGCATTCGTTTCTTATTTATAGATTTTAAAATTGTTTGCTGAGTTTCTCAAAAGGTACAAATAAATTTTGACTCATATATATTGACTTTGTAGATTAATTTGAGAAGCTTTGATATTTATTATTTAAGCATCTTCATCTATACATTATTTCTCCAACTCAAATCTTCCTTAATGTGAATGCTTTTACCTGGGATCACTTTCCCAGGACAGCTTTTACAAAGACGCCAGTGAAACATCATGGACAGAGATGTTCCCCATGGTACTGCAGGCTTTGGCAGGCATCCTTAGGGGAAGGATAAGAACACATGTGATGGGTGGAGGTTAACCACTATGCTGCAGTAAAAAGCAAAGAGCTAGACAGCCATAGTTACATGAGTAAATATATAAAATACACGTGTAGAATGACATATACGAGACTGAAAAAACAAATGAAATTTATAGCACAACACCATTTATGTAAGTCAAAAATGTTTATCTTTGATAAGTATTTGCTGTGTATTCTTTCATGAGATGGTCAGTCAGTGCAGCCACTAAAGGAGACAGAGGAGAGGCTCTGGTAAACATTACACTCACAGGTCCTAGGGTGAGACCAGGGTCATGCCGTGCTGTGCTGTGTAGGGCCACATGGAAGAACACCGGGGTGGTCAGAATGCATGACAGGGGCAAGGGAGAGCCAGGGCGAGAGCCTTTACTGGGGTTTTGGAGGGAAGGGCCAAGCTGGGCAGGGGAAAGAGCTCAGGACTGGCTGGTCTCAATAATTTCTAGGAGCTCTAAGTCTAAACTATAGGAGAGGTTCCTAGATGCCAGTGCCAGCTCTGGGAAAATTAAGGCAGAGGAATACTGCCTCCTTCGGTGTGGGGGGTGTGTGTTGAGGGGGCACAGTTAGGAGAGGACTGGCTCTGCATTGGTTAATTTGCATGTCAAAGGACTAAGGTGTATTCCCTGCTGGGGACCTTGGCTGTCACGAAGAATTGGTTAAACCCAGGAGGGGAGCAGTTTCCTCCCATTCAGAAAGGTTTTTTTAAGATGTCAAAACATCATAACACACAGTAAGTAAATGAGTACATATGTATATAACACAGTACTGAAATACGTACTCGTGTGTTCATGGAGTGTATGTGGTGCTGTGTGTACGAACACAGGTGCCCCCTGGGGGAGGAGAGTGGGAGCGAGAATGGGAAGAAGAGGGTTAGTTGGGCAGACACAGGGCTCTTGCCCAGACCGACGGTGACAGTGTGTTGTGAAATAAGGGGTATGTTCAACTCAACTCTGCTCCTGAGATAAATAAGATAATCAATGAGCTAAATGGACATAGTAAAATTAGCTTCTGTTCTTAATCTACAGGGTTTTTATGAGAATCGGATATTGCATGTGAAATGGTTTCAAAATCTAGTACGTACAACATAACATTAGTTATTACTGTAGTTTAATCTCAGAACATAGACATTTCGGTTTTGTTGAACCTCTCTCTTTGGTGGGGAAGCTGTATCACATCCAGATCCTGTTGGGGACTTTAGTTTGATTTAGTTGGCAATAGAACTTATCACAGTAAGGAAACAGGCCAGGTAACATAATTTTTAACGGCACACCATAGAATAAATTAATTACATTCAAACATATTTGTTTACTGCCTTCCCTACCAGATTTTAAACCATGCAAGCAGGGATTGTTTCTGTGTGGTTCTCTGCTTAGCAAGTGCCTGGAATGTACTCAGGGTCAACAAATATTTATTTCAAATCAAGTGATGAATATAATCTTTTCTATTTTTTTACAGAAAAAAAATTACCAGGTGGTGTTTTGTTTATTTAAAAGATGAGCTTCTCCAGAGTAGAACCCTACAGTTGGTCACCTTTACATGCCTAACGAGGCACAGTAATTCACACAGAGCATAAGCTCCATGAATATGAATGAATGAATAAGTGAAAGAATATGTGTGTTAGATGCCACCAGTAGGTTCAAGTGAAGAGCTGCAAGATCCATACTCAAAGTTCTTGTAACAGGACATCACTGTAATTTTGGTTTGAGACAAAGGAGAGACTCTTTCATCATTAACCTCAGACCTGACCTACGGGAGGAGATAATAAACCTGGATATCATGTCACACGACCCTGGGAAAGTACCTCAACCTCATGCTGCAATTTCCATTTTGGGAACTTGAAAGTAGCCCATCTGTTCAAATTCTGTTTGAAGGCTGCCGAAGGCTGAGCTTCTAACAAGAAAGATGTCACAGTAAGTACCTTCTCTTAGCCGGGGATGGGAAACAGAAGGTTCTGATGAATGAATAGAAGACTTTTGTCAATGCAAGTTACACAAAGGTAGCCAATTTTCAAAGAATGAGAATACTTGACTATACACGAAAGCCCATTTTGCCACTTCCTAATTCTGTGGCTTTAGCGGCTCAGCCTCTCACAGCATCTGTTTCCTCATTTATAAACTGGCGTTGATAATAGCGTCTATCTTATAGAGCAGGGATTGGCAAACATTTCCACAAAATTCCATATAGCAATGTTTTCTGGCTTTCTGGGACCTATGGTTTCTATAGCAACTACTCAACTCTGTAGTTCTAGTGCGAAGGCAACCAGAGGCAATATACACATAAAAAGGCATGGATAAGCTCCAATAAAAATTTATTTATGGGTACTGAAATTTGGGTTTCTGATGATTTTCACATAACAGAAAATGTTACTCTCCTTTTGATTTTTTTCAACCATGTAATAACCACACTTAGGTAGGGAACTGTACAGAAACAGGTGTCAGGTTGAACTTGGCCCTTGAACTATAATTTACCATCCTCTGTAACAGAAATTCTATGAGGCTCAAGTGATGCCATAGTGAGGGCTCAATAAATGTTAGCTATTATCACCCTCATTACTATTAATTATGTAAGTGAAATACAGAGTGTGATGACAACCACGTAGATACGTATGGAAAGAAATTGTGACATGTTAACAGTTATATTGAGATAATAAGACCTTAAATGTTTTTTTAAAAAAACATAAAATTATATTAGAACAAAAACATATTTGACTAAAACAATTTGACTAAAAACACCCAACCCTAAAAACTGCTAACAATAATTATACAGATTATAAATTCTATCTTCCTTTCACAATTCAGAATGCTTCTTGGATATCCATTATGCCCAGGGATCAATGTTATGCATTAGTTACTACTGTATAAAGCAACAGACATAGAAACCATAGGGTTATATCTATGCTAATTTTATACCACACCTAAGAAGCTGCTTTCCTAGTAGATCTACATTCTACTCTTCTTTGCCCTCCTTATCTGTGTGTTTACTATTATAAAGGCAAATAAGTCCATAATCTAAAGGGAGAGAAAGAAAAACACAGCCAAATACAGTACCGTGGAGAAAAGGAAAGCAGCAGGAGCAGAAAGAGTGTCCAACCTGGTCTGGAAGGGCAGGTGCTCGTAGGTGGGTTGTTAGGGAGAGTTTCCTGGAGAGATGGAGATGCAGCTAAATTCTGAAGGGGGAGAGCAGGAAGCCAGAGTGTGAGAATGTATTCCAGAAAAGGGTGTCCCGTGGGAAAGCAACACAAGGCAATGGCTGGAGGCAAGGCGGAGCGCTGAGGGATTATAACATGGGAGTTGAGTGTGGCTGCAGAGTGGATGCTGGCAGGATAGTGGGGAAGATGGCGCTAGAGAAGTAGACAAGGGTCTGTAGACCCTCTGTGTCAACAGAGGGTTTCAACGGGTGTGCTGCAAGAATGTTTAAAACATGAAACATCTGACTATTTATGACTATTTATTCAGTGCCCAGAGGGGGCACTGACCTCTATTTCCTTAGATTGTCAAATAAAGAAGATGACAACAACCAACACAAGAATAGCCATCTGGTGTGAATGAATCAAAATGATACCAATTTTTTTGTCAGATTTAATCAGTTTATGTGTGCCATGAGGTGAAAAGGGTTGAAGATCGCTGCTATACGCCATACTCATGGTTTAGGATTGTATCCTAGTCATTAAATTGTCACTTGACTCGTAAGCTGCAGTTATTTCACAGTAAGATGGTAAAAACGATGTCCACCTATTAGGATTAGTGCTGGGGAGATTAAAAGAGATAGTGTATTAGGTCCACAATATACTTCAGGATATACTTTATCCTACTGAAATCGATCTATTCAGGAATTGTTGTGAAATAACTTTCCAATGAAAGGTATATGGCTTTTCATAAAATATTGCAATTTCAAAACAGTGCCTGCATTTGATAGCCTCTAAGCTTTCAGAATTTTTCTACAAGCTGATGGCAGATTCACGGAGGAGAATCTCCTGTGCAGACTGGTCTACGATGAAGACAATGAAAAGTAAGCAGGAGTGCCAGTGGGGAGGCAGCCTCCTAACTGGCCTCTGCATTGCAAGGGTGCGTGGAAGCTGTTCACAACGCTACGTAAGAAAAGGTGCAAAATAGAGGATCCATTCTGAATGTTCTGCTTGAGAGTTCAAATTTCTACTTGTAATATATCAAAATAAATTTACCTATTAGTGAGAAATCTATCCTAATATGTTGATAAAATTATTTTTGTTATTTGTGTTATTTTAGTTTGTATTTATACTTCATCAATAAAAAGCTATCTCTAATTCTTCAAATTGGACCATGATTTGATTCTATATGACTTTCTAATTTGCTTTGAAAGAGAAGAAATAAATGAAAATTATGTAAATTGGGATTATAGTTTAATCTTTGAATAATAGAAGTTGTTTTTCATTAATCATGGGAACATGATTTATATCAGATTATTATTAGAAATATTTTCTTGAAAAAAGTTGGATATGAGCCAATAATTATTTAAAAATAATTTTTAAAAGAACTCTTATGGCCCTGGCCAGGTGGTTCAGCTGGTTGGAGCATCGTCCCATGCACCAAAAGGTTGTGGGTTTGATTACTGGTCAGGGCACATGCCTAGGTTGCAGGTTCAATCCCTTGTCATGGCACACACAGGAGGCAACCAGCCAATGTTTCTCTCTCATGTTGATTTTTTTTCTCTCTCTCCCTTCATCTCTCTCTCAAATTAATAAACATACCCTTGGGATATTTATATATCCTTATTTAAAAATAAAACTCTTATACTTAAATATTGGAAATAGCAGCCCAAATGGCTAGGGTCAGAAGCAAAAGTTACATGCTAGTATTGCTACTGTTTTATATTTGTTGTCTGTAAAAAAAAAGAGATTGTACTTGCAACCCACAAACATCCAGGGTTAGAAAGTAGAATTTTAAAGAAGTGCATCAGTACATTCCTTTAAAAAAAAAAGATTTTATTTATTCATCTTTTTAGAGAGGGGAAGGGAGGGAGAAAGAGAAGGAGAGGAACATCAAGGTGTGGTTGCTTCTGGCACACCCCTCACTGGGGACCTGGCCTGCAATCCAGGCATGTGCCCTGACTGGGAACCGAACCCGTGACCCTTTGATTTGCTGGCCAGCACTCAACCACTGAGCCATACCAGCAGGACATGCATCAATACATTCTGAGAGAGGGAAGATTCGGTTTCAGAGTCATAATGTAAATCTAGTCCAGCACTTCTGGCCTCTGTCCCACCGGACACACTGGCTTCTGTTCCTACCCACCGGGACTAACGCACCACACCCTCCAGTCCCTTGGAGATTGTTAAGAAGGAAAGTTTTTTATCTGTTTTCTAAGTTAATTGATCTCAGCACTGAATAATTTGTTTTGTTTTCTTCTCAATGGCAGTCAAAAAGAAATGGCATGAAAATATTAAAAAATTGATTTATCTCTTCAGGAGACCAAATGCAATATGCAACAAGAGCCAAAAAAATGTACTTACTATGTTTTGCCCAACTAACTCTATTTCTGGGAAGAAAACAAGCAGAGGCATTATGCTATGGGAAAGACAAACCGTGGAAACAAACTGAAAATGCCCAATAATTGGAGAGTGGTTAGATAACCCAGAATTATAAACTGACAAAATATTATGCAGCTACTTAAAAGGACACAAACAATGACTATGAAAATACCTTACAAAATTTGTATAAAATTATGCTAAATGAATTGTATATGTATATATTGATTGCAAAATGCAAAAAACTTTGCTTTTATGTAACACTGAAGGTCAGAATTCAGGGGGCTATGAGAAGTAGCCGGTCTACACTGCATATGGTGTTGCTTTTGAGCAGATGATTGGGGGCAGTCTTTCAAACAGTGAAAAATGCTGCTGAGAAGAACATGTCACTTATGTTTTCTCACTTTCTTTCTGTTTCTTTTTAAAAATATGGCCCCAAAAGATGACCTGAACCTTGTATTGTCTATTTTCTCTCATCTTATTTCCCAAAGGAAATGCTTTATTTTCTCCTGATAAACATTATGAACCCGTTTATTCAATAATTGGACTTAAGTCATTAGACATTCAGTTACTCACCCTTTGATGCGCCCATGAAGTTCCTTCCTGCTTAGAGAAGACGCACTCCCCCTTTTCTTCAATGAATGACCTGTTCTGTCTTTAGCAATGTCTGACATCATCGTAACCTACGGGAGGAAATCCCGTTAAAACAACAGATGAAAGATCTGAAATCGTTTACTTAGTAAAACACAGAGATTCATTCTAAATAATGTGCACAGCTACTTTTTCTACCATTTTTGAATGGGGAGGTGGGGTTTCCTTAAGAATGATTTTTGATGTATGCTGTTATTTTGGTCAATACAACTAGAACTATAATGACCCTGATAACTGTTATTTATGCAATAGTATCCTTACTTCACATAAGCAGATACTAAACCACAGCAAAGATGCTAAACTGTAGAAGAGGTTAAGATCATTGAGAAAAGAGAGCCAGGTGTAGAAGAAAGATGTTATCCCACACCAGCAATCAATAATTTTTATTGCCCGTTTATTCCTGATAAAGTTTTGCTAATTAGTTTTTGTTGTTGCTGCTGTTACTTTAAAAATTAAAATTAATTGTCTTCCTCAAAGGGTATTTTTTCCAGCAACCACGATTTACTTTGTAAAGAGTAAACAGAACTTTCAACTCCGTAATTTACTGGAACACCTATCTCCTTCTCACAACTGCTTGTTTAAAAGCTTGTGGTAGCAATGGACTTCCCAGACCTTAGACTATAACTCCACTGCCCTTCTGCCTACATGCGAATTTAGATAGTCATTAAAATTATTCTATAATTTTATCTGTAAACCAGAGGGCCCTAACAAGGAGACACTGGGCCTAGCACTAAGACAGAATGAGGACAGAGACTCTGCCCTAGAGGCGCTGGCAGCTGGGTGGGCAGAGAAGAACACAGCCTAAAGCCCAGGGCGCCCAGCGAAAGGGAGCCAGTGGTCTGTGTGTGAGTGATTGTGTGCCCATGTGTGAGGGTGTGTACACGAGTGTTTGTACTCTTTGTATGTATGCCTGTGAGTGTGTCTCTCTGTGGCCATGTGCCTGTGTGTGAGCTTGAGTCCACATGAGTGTGCGAAACTGTATGTATCAGTGTGAGTGTTGTGTACATGAATGCAAGTGTAAGTGTTGTGTACATGAATGCAAGTGTAAGTGTGTGCCTGGGTATACCCAAAGCATCTCTGTATGCACATCTGTATGAATGAGTGATTACCTGTGTGTACCTGAGTGTGTGCCTTTGTGTGTGTGAACCTTTGTGTGTGATGTGTCAATGTGCTGAATGTATGTGTGAACCTGTGTGAGCATCTCTTTGCATGTGCTTGTATGTATGAGCATCTATACACGTGAGTGTGTGCTTGTGTGTGTGTGGATGAGTGTGTGAGCACATACACATGTACACATGTCTGTGTGAGTGTGTCTATGTGTGTGGAAAAGGCGCACTGAGAACAAGTGGATCATTCAGGTTCCTATCCAAAGGGGCACCTGCAGACCTCTGCCTGCTCACCTATTTCCCAAGCTGCCCCGAAGGCTAGAGTTGGTACCTGGAGGCCCAAAGGGCTTGCGGTTGCCTGCAGTCGCAGGGCTGGCCTCTGGAAGATGTGAGCAGGAGTTGGCTGCCTCACGAGCAGACCAAGCAGACGGAGCAGAACTGGCTGGATGGCTCTGCGCTGGGCATCACAGTAAAGCTCAGACATGCAGCGGGGACGATGGGAGAGGGTGGCCAGAGACGAGAACCCACTTCCAGTTCCCAAATTTGAGCCAAATTTCAGAACTTTTCTTATTTGTTGGTGGAAAGAGGAGTAAGGCGTCACAGAAGTCATGGCCAATGCAGGCAGGCCATTTCTCAACACAGGGCCCTCCCTCCTCTGTCCCTGCGGTGCTCAAACTTGCAGTTCTCTTTCCCCTCTCGCTCCCGCCCCGCGTGCGCTGCGGGAAGGGCGCACGCCCTTACCTACCGTGGTCCAACAGCTGCAAGGGCGCCGCTGCGGCCGGGGTCCCCCACACCTTTTGCTCCTCCACTGCAGGCACCGCTCGGCGCTAGGCTTCCTGCTCCCAGGCCTCCCTTGCAGCCCCCAGGACTCCGCGGCCTGTCTCCAGGGTGACCTCTTCCAAACAGAGCCCTCCGCCCTCTCCTGGCAGAGAGTAGCTGCGTGGTCCTCTGAGCTGCACGAGATGTCAAGGACTCTTCATCACCGCCCAGAGGGGGCCGCCCTAAGCTCAGCTGCTCCCTGAAGTGGCTGCGAGTTGGAGGGGAACCGGTTCGTGCCAAGCCGAGGAGGACACCTGAAACTCAAGCTGCAGCCCCGCAAGTCCTCACCCAGTTCTTTCGCCTGAAGATGTGAGTGGCAGGAGTGGTAAATGCTGTGGTTTCCTACGACCAGAAATCCGAGGCGCAAAGAAAAAGTAGAGCAATGCCCCACAATCCTGCCGCCGCTTCCCAACACGTCCTTTCCAAGGCACCGCTGGTTGATAATAGGGATAATTTAGTGGAAGCTTACATTTACCTGGTTCTGGAAGACAGTTTTTGCTTTATTTGATCTTCCCAACAGCTCTGTCAGAGAGTTGTTCTCCCTTTACAGATTCAGACAATGGAGATTCTAAGATATCGAACAGTAAGCCCAGGGCCCCCAGGAACTCGCGGGCTCATCCGCGCTTTGCAAACCGAATTCCTCCACACCACTCTTCCCAGCCCCTTAAAGTTTAAGAAGCTTTGAAATGGGGGTGGTTTGGGTTTGGGGACCTACCTGACATAACTAACAGGACCTTTCTCCTTAATAACTATCCCCTCCCTGACTCCAGAACCCCTTCCCCATCGAAGAGCAAATGAAACCAAACCGAATGGATCCTCACCTAGCCGGCCGTTGTTGCAGGAACAAATAAAGTAGTGCTCCCAAGCATCGAGCCTGGCGCACGCCCCTGGATGAATGCTCAGTGCAGGTAGTAGCTGACAACAGCGAGACGCTGAGGCCGCACTAGAGTCCCTAAGCGTTATGCTAGTGTTTGAGAAAGGACAGTAACGTTTTCTGGCCTATTGCAGTCTCTATTCACAGAAAGATGAGAACAGGAAAGAATTGTTTGTTGAAGATCTACTACACACTAGGTAGGGCTAGGGGGCTGATAAATATTATCTCATTTAATCTGTTCAATAGCCCTATGATAAGGGGACATTAATAACTCCATTTTTTTCAAGGGAAGGACATGAAGAATCAGTAACAAGCTCAAGTCTATCATTAAATTACAGATCTGGGGTTTGTCCCACTACAAAGCCCTTGCACTGTGCCAGGGTTTTTTTCCACCCTAAACCCAAAATCAAATTTTCCAGAAATGTGGGCAAAGTTGTAAGAGGCTGGTATAATAAAAAGGGTTCACAGCTGAATTTGTTTTTATGTTTCTCATTTATTTTTTTCCAAAAAAATCACATTTAAATAACCACTTACTTAGATATTTCATCTTGTTTTCATGTATAATTAAACTTTGTACTGAAATGGGAACCCTAGTTGCAATAATATGCCAAGATAAATAATTGTATATTCAGGATTTTGTGACATGGGTGATGGGGAAACTCTTGAAGAAAAAAACATTTGTAAAATCACTCTACAAAAAAAATGATCTTCACACCTTTTTTAATTTACAAGGCAAGTAATGTTGAAATGTTATGATGTTATCTTCAGTGAGTCAATACCACACCTTCCTATCACTGTGGCTCAGCAGGGAGCTTCGCTGCAGCTCTGTGAAGGAACGGGTGGTCACTTCCCTTGCCAGTTTTGCCTTGAGCACAGCAGAGAAGCAGTGGAGCTTCCGTCACAGACAGAGCGGTCACGGCTGTAAGAATCAAGGGTTCCCTGCTGAACTACATAAGGAGGAAAAAGAACCAGCCATCGATATTTTAAGTTTAAGAAGCATACTTGAGCATTTTAACCCACAATTCTTTTTATAAATATTTTATACCAATGCATTTTGTGAAATTATATGCCCCATAACAAGATCACAAATTCAGTTAATGTTTGCTTTGAAGATCATGGAGAACTCTCAATAAAGGCCACCAAATCAAAACACAGTATATACTAACAGCACTTTCTGTAAGACAATTGACTTTTATTATGTTTACAAACACAGCAAAATTCCTCAGAGATTCATTTCTTAGTTTCTCTTAATTGTTAAAAACAAAACAAAACAAAACATGCCTTACATTGTCACTGCATAGGCATGAAACTTAAAACTTGATCATTTCATTCATACAGCTCTTTTTCTATACAAAGTGAAAACATTTTAAAATTATTTTTATGTTGAAACCCCAATAATATTCAAACAGTTTAAAAGGCCAGTTCTAGAAATTACTGCTTGCCCTGTAGTCCTGCTCATAGATGTGATTAATATATCATCATATCAACACTTGGCTTTTTCAGGTGTTTCAAAATTATTCAGCCGCAATTTTCCAACTCCCTTATATTGAGAGAGATCAGACAGGAACCAATCTCTTTCATTTAATAAAGCAAGACTAACCGGCAAAATCAACAGAGCTATAAGAATCATCATTCTAGCATCTCATAGAAAAGATAAAAGTCTGGCTTTGGACTTGGGGGCATTGATCCCAAATGACAGTCATGTGATGCATCATCTAAAACAGTTTGAGGTAACCATGTGTGAGTAACACTAAACATTTGTTTTGCCCCCCAAAAAGAAAAAAATGAAAATGTTAGTGAAACAATATACAACTGAGATGGAGTTAATATTTGCATAATACACTCATTCAATTAAATATTTTAAAATGATAAAAAGCTTGTGATCTACCAAGCTGATTCAGACACTCTGAATGAATTAAACATTGAACTATATTTAGAGAAATATAGTTATTCAGCTTTACTCTTTTCTGTCTGAAAACAGTTTACTCAGGAATTTTTTAAAGGAGCTTTGTTGATTGTTTTGGGCAAGACAATTGATTTGAAAAACAAAGCAAAGCAAAAAAAATTGTGAAATGTTCATTAATAGTGGATAGAATCCACAGAATCTCTGCTAACCAGTGAATTTCTCATAGCTTAAAATGCTTTTCATATAATTTCTAATGGGATTATATAAAAATACCATCAGCATTAATCTATCATGATTTAATTTCTTAAAGCTGTTTAAAAAATATTACTAAAGACTGCTCACAAGCATTAATTCCACTCTGCAAGGATCTTGGAACATGTTCAACAGATGGTGGTCTGATGTGGTCATAGGTGCAGAACTTGAAAATCATACTTAAAATATTAAAACCATTTCATTGTTTTGTTTCAACTATTTTAGGTGATAAAGTTAAATTTACTATGATATACTAATGAAATTTAAATTCATTTGAAATGGCAGGAACATCCTTTCAAGTTGAAACCAAAAACTAGAGCATCTATTCAAAACATTGCTGGTTATATTATTTGCAGTTGTTGAAAAATATGTAAACTGGTGTTAAAAGAAACCTTTTCTGAATTCTTCAAGGTGTGTATAGGAAAATGTTTTCTTGATCCAATAACTTTCTCAAGTTTCATACACTAGCATTTATCATCAATGTCCAAGACGTGGAGACTGTGATGTAGAATCATTTATTCTCAGAACACAAGGAACATTTGCCAGAACCAGTATCACTGAACACGGTTTGGAAAATCCTGGAATGCTGGTGAACACAGTAGAAGTGTCCTGGACTTATTTTCTTTTAGACATTAAGGAACACATAAAAATATATTTGCTTTTCACTGAAATATCTTTAAAGGTTAAACAGGCAATGCATTTAGAACAGACAATGTTACTCTAGGGATAGACAGGGGCAATCAGAAATACTAAATCAAAGGAAAAATAACCTTGGAAATTAAACCAAGAGAGTAGGTGTTTATACCCAGGTGAATGTCAACAAGGAGGTGCCTTTCTTTCATAGGAATACTTATTTAGGCTATAAATCAGATATTAAACATAAGGGACAATCAAGAGGTCTGATCATGGTCAACTCAATAGATACTACATTTTGACATTCCTTCAAGAAGGATAATTGGATTTCAATTATATATTAAAAATGCAACTCTAGCCTACAGAAGACAGAACATTAAAGCAATAACAAAAGAGAGAAGCTGTGGGTTTTTCATTGTTGTTTTTGTTTGTTTTTAATATTTGGAGACTTAGACATTGTATTCCCCACTCACTTTTTCTCCATACATTTCATGCACCCAAATTCATGATATCCAGTTCAATTCATGAGTGAGTGAATGTCATTTAAACGTTATTTGCCAAATGAAAAAAAAAAGGAGCAGGAAAATACAACAAAGCTTCGAGAGAGAAGTGTGCGCAGTCAAAAAGGGTGGGCAGGTCATCAGAACAGTCTCTTCATTCGGTGTAACATGAATTGAAGTGTTTATATCACAATTTGATTCCTTTCAAGAAAACATGTTTACTTGTAATGTTAACTTAAAACAGTATCTAGAGATCACCCTTATTTTGATATCATAAAAATTATGCTTCCATTTAAAAAAATTGATAACCGTAAACCATGTATAAAATGAGTACATTTGGATCTAATGGAACTTTGTCAAAAGCATAATCTTTTGGAAAAAAGAAAGCTTCATAAAAAACAAACCTACACACTCATCTCCTTAGTAGATATCTGCACATTTTATGGTGTCATTCACTTTCATAGATAGCCTACAATTGTTTTGGGGGGAAAAAAAGGAAAATAAAAGATCAGTGCAACTCTTTTTGAGGGACACTAGTCCATGCTTATAAAGCATCCAGTTCGAAGGTCTGCAAGATAAATGGGTCAATCTCCAAGTTAGACATCTGGGTTTCCCTTGCGAGGAGGAGACATTTGGTAGGACTTTGTGTTTGGAATGAACCACTGCTAACAACCTCCCTGCTGCTGCTTCTAATCTTTCAAGACATCGAGGAAAAGGACAGAAACAGGGAAATGAGAGGAGGCATTGTAGGTCACTTTGAGACAGATAGCATAACAGGAGAGCTGTAAAAAAAAGATAAGAGATTCCTAGAAAAAAACCCTTTTTATATTTCTTTTTTAAGATTGGAGGATCTTCAATGGGCTGAGAAAAAGAAATTCACTAGAAAAAATGGTATTTGATTTATGACTGAATTTTTAAAATCTGATATAATGTCAGAAGAAGGGCCTGAGAGACCTATGAGGGTAGTGATTCTCAAATTTTGGGGACTTGTGAAAATATGTAATCCTAAACCCCCTTTCTAGAGATTTATTTATTCAGTATAAATTTATCAATGCCAACTATCTTTGGGGCTCTGGAGATATCATTGTGACTAAGCCCAAATCATTGCCCTTTTAAAATAAATGATAATGCAAGTGATCCATGTAACACTTTGAGAAACATACTTTTCCCAACAGTTTTGCTACTGGGTTATCCTGATTTTGATATTAATTTTTCATAGCACCTTCACCTTGGCATTCAAGTAGAGTATGTATAGTGAAATAAAACAAAAGAATTTAACCCTGGCTGGTGTAGCTCAGTGGATCTAGCACGGTCCTGCAGACCAAAGGGTGGCCAGTCCAGGGCACATGCCTGGGTTGCGGGCCAGGTCCCCAGTAGGGGGCATGTGAGAGAGGCAACCACACATTGATGTTTCTCTCCCTCTCTTTCTCCTTCCCTTCCCCCCTGCCTAAAAAAAATAAATAAAACAAAAGAATTTATATCCCAGAATGAATGAGCAAAAACAGGTCAGGCATTCCGTCTGTAGTCAAAATAACTGGGCTGCTTCCAGCTGCTGTGTCACTTTGGGCAAATTAATTACTCTGTCTGGGCCTCAGTGTTACCATTTGTAAAAATAGGAATTAAAAAGAGTATCTACAATTTGGGATCAATATAAGCATTAAATGAGCTAATATCTGTAGTTACTGGTACATGGTGAGCACTCCGTAAACAATTTGTATTGTATATCAGTTAGTTACTGTGATTGTACAAGTGTCCCTGTTAAGTCCCCAAAGGTGGATCTGCGTCAACTAGAATCATGAAACTTCAGAGGTGGCACAAACTTGACAGACCATTGGGTGTTACTATGGTGTTGGAACAGTGCTGAGGGAGGGGCTAGTGGCGGGGTGGGAGGGGAGGGGGCAGATTTACACTGCTGAAGGAACTCCGTTGTTTTGGGCTGTTTTGCCTAACAGGACTCCGTGAGCAATTCCAGCAGAAAAACTTCCCACAGTTAAGAAAAGCTTGAACACCACAGGCAATCCCAACCCCTCATTCTAAGGATGCTGCAAAGGGCAGCGATTTGTCTAAGGTCACACAGCACAGGTCAGTGTCAGAGCTAATGTCGTTGTCAGGCTTCTTTGAAAAGGAGAAATGAAAATGTGCATAATCTGGGCCTCAAACACTTTGTGGATGGAGATGTTGTAAAAATACATGAAAGAGTTGCAGTTTGACACGCTGGGCTGTCCTCTACAGCCCACTTGAAACGATTGAAGTGCGGCCATTCTTTCTTTACAGGTGAAATAAGTCCCAAATACCACGCAGTGGATTTTCATTTTGGCTGTAGGTGTAGAGAAGAATAGAACTTTAAAAATAATTAAAATTTTAATTCTTAGGAATGATAAATTCCAATTATGATAAAATTCAGACTAATTTGTGATTAAGAATTTATTTTGAAAATATCATGAAAATATGGAATTTATTTGAAAAGAAAAACATACTTTCCATTTTGCCAAAATAAAGCAGTATCATTCATACTTTGTATCTTGCTAGAGGAGAAACTTTTAAAATCATAATGCTCAGGACATGGTGTTCTGGTTAACGAGAACCTTTCTGATTTTAATCCACAGTATTGAAAATCGTAATAATAGCAGCCCATTTTGTTCTGTTTTAGGAGCTGATAATAATAAACCTGACAGTGTTTCTTTTATAACTGAGACCGTTGAATCGTCTAGAATCATTTTTTCTAACAGGAATTCTTATTGTACACTACTAACAGGAGATTATAAACTATATGAGTAAAGTAGAAACACCAAAATCTCCCTGACATGAGTTTATTGTGTCATTATTAGACCTATTTTTCAAAAGGAGATGGATATGTCCTCCACCGAGTTTTGGTTACTCAAGGGTTAGTAATTCCGAAATCGCTGGCTTCCATTCTGTTTCACAAAGACCAATTAAGGGCTTGTAGGAATGTCTTCAAAGTTTCTGATTTTAGTTCTTGGAAACATGTGAATAATGTTAGGAATGACAGTAATCTATGTTTTAAATTACAATTTTACAATATCAACAAAACTATTCTTTGACAAAAGATCCTTGTGTTGAATACTAATTCACTCCAGAACTATATAAAATAAAATATAAAGAGCAAGACATGAGAGCAGTAATATTTACACATTTTTAATATGCGCTTTGTGTTAATTTTCAGTATTTTTTCCCATGAATTGATTACTTAAAAACACATTTTTATGTTCATATAGTGGATAATTCTCAATTTTCTGCTGCTTACTTTCCACTGGTTTTAGTGTTTGAAATTTCCCCATGTTTCCTGGGATTTAAAAGTTCCTACTTTCTATTTTGGTTTCAAAATCAAATTGAATATCTTTACTCAAAATGAATATATTAACTGTTTGTTTAAAGACTTCAACACAAGACTTGAGGGGCCAGTTGAGAGTATTCTTCTAATGTAAAACAGAGCAGTTCTGTGTAGCAAACACTCACTAAGAAGTGTGAATATTAATTTTAAAAGTTCCACCATAAACAACCGCCAGTCACATTCTCATTTTAAGAGTAGGACCTACAAATTTTAATGTGATCCTAAAATTTAAAGGGGCTAAAGATTCTGTGTCAAATATGAGTAAATGTAAAGTAAAATTTAGCAACTAATGACAAGCAACTTAAAATTACAGTTACTTAATGATATAACCTAGAATAGAAATTTGCTTATATTTAAAACAAGTTCTGTGACTTGAAGGAAGATTCATGTTTTCAGATGGTAAAGGAAGAAGGTTTTACAGCCGGGATCCCTGAAGAAGTGCTTCCCGGTTCTGAATTCCCGCACTGCGAGGCCAAACTCAGTAACGGAAGTTTTTATTATATCTTGTAAGAATGAAATCATAGCACATTTTTGATAACTCTCTGATTCCTCAAGAATGGCAAAGATTTATAATTTCCTACAATGAATCTTATCTAAAAGGAATTTATTGCACAATTATGTGGATAGAATTTCATTTATAAAGCTTATTTTCTCCTTCCCGAATGTTATAAGTAATTTTGATCAAAATTCTCCCTCTGGATTTAAACAGGGGAAAAATTTTTTTGCGTGAGATTTCTAGTCTCAATCCAGGATTCCTGTGTGTGAGGGGGCAGATACGTGGAGCCGTGCCGCATGCTAGATGGGAGAAATTCCGTTTAGAGTAATTGCGCAAAACTTGTCAACCAGTTCCACTATGGAAATCTCGATGTTTTAAAATCACAATTTTGACTGTAGTCTGTATTCAACAGTCTCTACGTTTGCTAAACTGTAGAGACAAGGGGAAATAGTTAAGATGTCAACATCTTCTTTACTCTTGATTATAATTTCATATACTTAAACTTTAAATATGAATTGCTTTCCCTTTTTACACAAGTTATAAAAATAAGAGGCCCTGTTTACACAGTTTGCATTTTTATGAAATTTGCAGTTTGAAAAAAAAAGCTTTTTAAAAAGTGGTAATTAACGCTTTTCTTTGAATATGCTGTAACCTTAGAATTTTTTTGAAATAGTTTCTGAATTTAACCCACTAAACATCTGAAGATAGAATTTTTATTTAGCACTAGAATAAAACATACTAAGGACTGAATAAAAGAAGTTTTTTTCCTGGTTCCACTTAGTTCTCTTTGTGTGTGGCACCCCCTTTATGATAGCTATCAATAGTATATTTAAATTTTATATATTGACAAAATTCAGTCTACCTCTGTAAGCACTGTGCCGTTCAACAGTACTACTATTAAATTTACATACCACAGTTTAAATTACATCCATTTCAGGAATGGTAAAATGCTAGAACTCAAGTGTCTAACGACCTTACTGGAATGAGTACAATTTACAAATACAATAATTACATTTTAAAACCATAACAATATTACACCTAGAAGTAAATACTGTAGGACTGGTCATCATGGTATTGTGTGCGGGAATCACTGCTGAAAAGTCATGGGCATTTCCAGCAGATTTATCCCAAGTGCAGATTTTGATTTGTTTTCATTAAACCAAAATCGAAACTTGTGTCTCATACAACAGTTCTCCATTATATGAATCCTCCAAATTCTTGCATAATGTTTTATTAGTTATCTGCCAAGTATTTTCCTGCAAAACAAAACAACATACCAACAGGTTACCTACTAGTTCAGCAATGTGACTGCTACATGGCTGGCATTTCTATTCCCTCTGCCTTACTTCTCGGAGCCACACACTGCACGCTTGAGGGGTGCAATGCTAATGTAAGAGGCATCACATTTTCTAAGTTTTCAATTTTCCAGAAGCTAGTTGCCTTTTCACATATCCACATATAAATATTTTTGTAGAAGTTTGAGTTTTGCCCAGAATAGGTTGGGAGATTTCTTCTGATGTAAGAATCGAACTTATTATTATAAGAAGAGTGATCATACAATTACTTTCCAACCTGGGTAATTTCTGAGAGTGAAAGGGGTATAATTAGTGATTATATCAATACAACAGGTGTAAAAACAGGACTTATCCCAATAAATCATTGACAAGTATAAGCACCTTCGTACAGGGAATCCCCTGCCGACAAACAATCTCAGGTGCCAAAACCCTGTCTCACAGATCACACTGGCTCACAGGCAACAAGATTCAATATCTGAGATTCTTTAAGGTTCCTATTAAAGAGGAAGCTGTATCCTCTGAAATCTCAGCTGAGCCTGACAAATCTAAACTCTATGAAGTTCTTTCTATTGGAGAAGAAACATTTTCAGGTAAGAGATAAATGCCAAGGCAAAGAACATTTATCTTACTTGTCAATATAAACTTAGAATTTACTTCATTAACCTCAGCATACACATCTATATAATGGGAATTACTGGTTGGCCTCACATAAGAAACAGAGTCATAGCTGTGATAAGTAGCTAGGGCCTTCTTAATTCCTAATTTTAATCCGCTGTCCTAGGTGTTCTCCATTTAACGATCAGTTTGTTTTCTTGGATACGGAAAGCATTTTGATGGTTGCCAGAGGGAGGAGCGTGGGGAATGGGTATAGAGGTGAGGGGGTTAAGATGTACAAATAGGTAGTTACAGAATAGTCATGGAGATGTGAAGTACAGTATGGAGAAGCCAAAGAATTTATATGAATGACCCATGGACATGAACAATGGTGGGGGGATTGCCTAAAAGAGCAGGGGGTGCTAGGTGGAGGGAAGCAAGGGGAGAAAAATCAGGTCAACTGTAATAGCATAATCAATAAAATATAATTAAAAAACAATCAGTTTGCTTTCCAATTAGGATGGGAAATGTGGATTGGGAGTGGGGAAGACAAGCAGGAAAAAGACGAGAAAATCACAGCCTATTCCTTCTTGAGGAAGAGTAGCTAAGGCAACATTATTTTTACAAATGAAATGCACAAGATACACACTTACCTGCAGCAAACCTTTTTTTGATGAGTGAAAATCGATAGCCTGCTCCAACAAGTTCAATGTCACAGCCAGAAAGGGTGCTTCCTTCGCTTGTAAACTGCACAACCAATGGGGAAGGCTTGCTTGGGCCTTCAGATAACTGAAATCTTGCCAACAAAGAACCCACGCCTATAAAAAGGGTATTGCATATTGCAAGATAATAGTCAACAACATTCTGGATATAATTTTGGAAATTGTATTCAAAATTTAGTATATAAAGCCTGACATTAGGGAATAGTATATGTTTTAGTGACAAAATGGTCATGGATAAGATTTATCATTAAATATTATGAGCGACTCTCTTTTTGCATGCAGATTCAAGTGTAATCAGTCAAATGGTACTTCAAAATTTGGAAGCATGCTACATGGAAGGTAATGGATTTTCCAACCTATGATTGGTATCAGAGGAAAGTGAAACATATCTAAACTATCAGGGTGTGTAAAATCTGATACAGAGTGGAAATATGCCTCCTTAACAGTTTTTCTTTGCAGGGAATATGTTCTGTTTGATGCAGGGTTTTGGGCAGAAAAGGGAAGACAAGATTCATTGAAGAGTTACTTCTTTTTATTGGTTGGAATACATATATGAAAATAAAGTAAAATATTTTGTTTGCTTTTAATGCTAAAGTATATTTTGGTTAATAGTTGCCTGATCCTTGCAAGTTATTTCAGCCTTCGATATTAAATAAAGTAAGCCTGCAATTACATTACCTCCATTTTCTGACTTCTGAGAAATGTCGGGAATTTTCCACAATATTCTTTGTTGTTCAGCATTCCTAAAAGTAAAATAGGTAAAAGACTTTTGCATATGTAAGGTGTTTTGTTTAACAATGCCATATTTTTCCAGATATCTATCCATCCATCCATCCATCCATCCACACATAAATTCTCTCCTTTCCTCTTCCTTATTGTAACCAGCCACAGCACTGTCAGATAAGAAAATATTTAGAGGACAATGTATTTGGCTCTTTAAAGCACAACTACTGAAAAAATAGGAAGGGTTAGTCAATCAGTTAGTTCAAGTAATTTAGATTGGAGCTGTCATATGGCTGATACTAATTTTTTTTAATGTTCTATATTTTGCTTTTGACAACCATATGGAAAACCTAGAGCATTTTTCCCCTAAGAGAGTAAGTCCTTCTTAGCAGCTACTATTGGTACTCAGTGTCTGTTCAGTTTCTGTTCCCATACCTTCTCTAGTGCCATTCTGTAGTCCAGAGGCTACAAAACGAAATGCTGTGTTTCTCAGACTCCCCTGTAGTTAGGGCCCTAGAGGCAGGTTAGACTTCACCAGTTACAGGCACTGCTTCAGAGCTGGAGGACAGGAGGGAGGGGGAGGCCATCTCCTGCGCTGCTTTCTCAGCCCTTTCCTGCAGCCAGCAACCTGAGAGGTGGCGATCTTCTAACTGCAGTGCTTTAGGCCAGCCTCCAGTTTTGCGGGCGCTGAAAAGTAGTAAAGGTGGAGCGGGCAGGAGCTCTCTCATCCTTGAGTCAGAGTGACAGTGAGCGGTTCTTGAATTCAGTGACTCCACTGGCAGTCTTCTGATTTTTCTTCTTGGTTAAGCAGCTTCTCTGGCCACCAGTTCCACTGTCTATGTTTTATGTTTTGCTTTTGACAACCATATGGAAAACCTAGAGCATTTTTCATTCCTTGTGAACCCCCCTGCAGCTTGTTTTTCTAGCACTTCCACCATGCACGTGGGAGCATCTAAATCCCTGTGTTAAATCATTTTCTGCTTAAACAGCGCCCAGGGTTCTGTTTCCTCCCCTGATCCCTGACACTCAGGTCTGCTGTGACCTCCAGGAAGGGAACACCCATGCTAAGGAGCCTGTAATCCCTTTGTCCAGAAGGAGCTCTTTGGGAAGCAGAAGGGGGTTGGGGCTTCTTACCAGACTGCTGGGGGGAGCACAGCCTGGAGCTTGGTCACTCCTCCGTCTATGGGGACCAGGAACTGCACATTGTTGAGGGCCACAGCGGTTGTCATTGCATCTGTGTTGTATTTGTAATCTATGCGCAGGTCGGTGCTTGCGGGCTCACACCGCCAGTTCACTGCCAGGTTCAGGGGTGTGGACTGAATGCCCTGGGCAGACACCTTGCCAAATGACAGGAAAGAGAATATTTAAGGCTCGATCATTAATCTGAAACAAACCAGAAACTATGATTGTCTCCCACTGGAATATTCTTAGATATCAAAATGTCACCACGTTGTTTGTGTTGCTCACAAATGAACTCTCAGTAAAAACCACTGTGAAGGGTGCCATGTGAGGGACAGCTGGTGCTGTGGGGAAATTGGTATAGATTACAAAATAAAATAAATTATTAAAATCTCTATAGCACTTTAGAGTTTAGAATGCACTTTATGTCAGGAGGTGGTAGGGGAGGCCAAGGAGTTAGACAGTTCTGGGTGTGAGTTCTGACTGTCACTTACAAGCTGAGTGATCCTGAACCCACTACCAAATCTCTCTGAGCCTCAGTTGTTTCCTCATCTGCCAGTTGGGAATTATAACATAGTGTTTACCCATAGAGTTGTCAGGCAGAGTGAAGGAGGTGTTCATGCGAAACCCTCAGCAAAGTGCCTAGCGTGTAACTAGTGAATAGTGTTTTAATTCACGTTACATATTGATATTATTATCATCGTTGCCCTTCATGACAAACCAGTGTGTTAGACACAGCAGGTTACTGATACTCCTTTGGGTCTTGTCAAGGCAAGGACTGGAACGCAGGTCCTCCAACAGGAAGTGCAGCATTCAACTGACTATTGCCAATTCTAGTTAGAATTGACTGTGATTTGGACCAAGGACCAGGTTTGAAGACTCCACAAAACTTTATTTTAGCTAAAGCCAATAGTATCAACTTGAGTTTTAGGCCCACAATGAGAAAATTCACAATGTTATTTATTATTCCTTGATCGTTCACTGTGAGGATGAATAGCTTGAGATTCTCCTTTCACAAGTACACGCACATGGCAGGGGCCACATGAGTGGTGTCCCTGCCCTTGCAGTTTTAGTCAGGGAGTGTGAGTTTTGCTGATTTTGAACACTATAAGCAACTCTCTATTGGCCTACCGATGTCTGCGCATTTGGTCATCATGGGGGAGCGGCCCGAGGGCAGGCTGAGCTCCCAAGGCAGGAGTGTCTGTTGCAGAAACAAGCCCAGAAATGGGTTCTTTTATAAAATGACAGGCATGCCTTTTGAGGACAACTTTAGTTAGGTAATCACTATAATGGTTTTTTAAACTTTAAATATTTTTAACAGCACAATCCTCTGCCAATGAAGTTTTATTTAGGAATCTATTACATTTAAGGTAGATCAAAAGCAGAGCCACCTCCTGCTGTTTCTGCTGGAGGATTTTAATAGAAATCAGTACATCTTAAACATGACTCTATAATCTCCAGAGAACTTGTACATCAACACTGATTCACTGATTCACTTTCAATGGTTTTCAACCTGTAGGGTGTATTATAACCACCTAGAGAACTTGTAATAAATACAAAAACCTGGGTTACCCCCTGAAACAATTAAGTTCAGATCTCTGTGGGTCTCAGGGTCCAGCAGGGACCTATGCCAGTGTCTGTATCTACATATCTATTTCTATTTCTATACCCGTCTATAAACAGATTTTAATACAGCTATCTATCTATCTATATCCATATATAATTAGCACAAGTTCAGAATCAGTGTTGATGTACAAGTTCTCTGGAGATTATAGAGTCATGTTTAAGATGTACTGATTTCTATTAAAATACAACTTTAAGCAATGATATTTTTCCCTTATCTTAAGGAAAATAACAAACTTATTTAATTATGAAAATTAGAATGCATTAAAAATAACCTAGGTGATTAGTGGCTGGGAATCAATAGGATGCTCAGGCTCTCTAGAATCCTGGTTTGAAATAAACTTATTTAAGGTCAGTAGTAATTGGAGATAAAGACAATTCTAGACACAAAAAGGAAGTTTTCATACACTATATTGTGTTGTGCCCACCAGTCCTTTAATATTAAATTATTACTTCCTATAAGTTTTATTAGAATTTATTTCACAGGACTGCCCCATTAGAAAAAACACCAGAATACTTACATTTAACCATTTTAAATAAGAGATTTTAGAATAATAATGTTCTTAACAAAATTACAGTGGACTAGTTCATCAATATTTATGATCTTAACTGATGTAATTTTCTGTACTTCATTTTGTGACATGTTTCTCTAATTTTTAAATCAAACATTTTACTTGTAATTTTAACCTAAAAATATGTTTGAAGATTCTTGTCACTACAAGACCACAAGTAGTCTTTTAAAATTTATATTCCCTTATAAATTATAGCTTTTAAATATTAAAAGAAATGTTACTTTATTTACTTTTATTTAATATTAGATATGATGGACTCCACATTTGTAAAGTGAAAGAGACACCCTGACCACATGAATAGGCTTACCTGATATTTCAGCATGTCCACATTATAATATGTAGCCTGTGGCTTTTGTTCGGACACCTTCTTTAGGTGAGTCATCAAATTTGGCATGTTTACCCAGAATTCCTTGGTATTGGCATCATTTTGGGTATTATCGCTATTCAATCGGGAAGAAAGAATGACTGAGTATGATCTTGTGACAAATATAAATGACACAAAAAAGCATCTTAGCAAATTGTTGTCTGATTTCTACATCCACCTTTGATAATTTGCAGACATTGTATTATTAATGGTAGTATGGTTTTAATTCAAGTGCAGTTGTGAATGGTTAAGTTAATAGATTAATACCCATAGAGAGGCATTATTGTTTTGCTATAAATCTCAGCAAGAACCCGGTAAAATTAACCAATCATGATGATAACTGGTTGCTTTAAAGAATAAATTATGTATTAGCTCAAACTTAATAGCTCTTGCTATATCACCACGGTTTTCTCTTAGTTAATGCAGTCAAAAAGCTGAGTGCATCGATTTTCTTTTGAATTGACTCAAACAGTAGTTTCTCAGAAATGTCTGTCTTCAGTGGAGGAGAAAAGGGCAATACTAAAATTACCATGTTACATTTTTAGCATTCACAATATTTCACCTGAGAGCATCTAAATCATAAAGTCACTTCTCTTATGAAATGACCCTGGAATTTAAATGATAATTATCATAGTAGTTATAATAGACAAGTGCAGTCTTGATAAACTGAGGAATTTTGCATTCTTATGAGAAGCATTAACTTTGCTCAGAGGCCTGTCCACAGGTCACACCCAATGTATCTTGAAAATGCTTGTCTCTGTGACAAAAAAAGTCACACAGGAGGGTGAAATGCATCTGCTCACTTCCCACACAATGAGGAAACTGAGAACCCGAGTGATTCAGTAATCTGACACACAACTCAAGTTTAGTGACATTTCACTTTGACTATCCTGTATAATACAATAATAGTAGCTACAAATTTTTGAGTACCTATCATGTGCTAGGTGCTCATAGATGCCTTAGAAATATTTCATTAAGATCTACCTGCAAAGGAAGAATTATCTTCCTTTTTAAAGGTGAGATGTTATAAAAAGAGAAAATTAGAGCTTAAACAAGTCAGAAGAGTTGTAGTGATAATGTGATAAAGGCAGGTCAAAAGTAAGTTATTATAATTCAGCCTCCAGAAGTATGACAAATCCAAAGAGCTGAGTCAAAAAATATCAGGACCTTAAAATTGCTACTGGCCTGCTAGGGCGGAGTGGTTGTGGGGGCCAAGTCTCAGCATGACCCATGTGGTTCTGCTGGGCCCTGGTCTAGGATGGTGAGGACGCAGCAAAGGTATATGACTGGAGGCACGAAGGAAATGAATGGAAAAGAATCCAGGCCCCAGAGACTTTGCCTCTACTCACGCTGAGCTAAAAATGCGAATAAGAGCTGTATAAGGCGTCAGAGTTACCCAGAGCTTCCAGAGCTGTAGCTACACAAGCAGGCTGGGGATAAAATTAATAGAGAGTCAGTGAAATGAAGTAATTTGCCTAAATTGGAACAGCTAAGTAACCGAGTCAGGATTCCAGCTCAGGTCAGTGTTACTACAGGTCATACTTTCACATTATACCACAACAGAGGTACAGAATTAATATCCAGCAACATGTTGTTAATTTGTACTAAACAGATCTGAATAATCAGGAAAATTTCAATTATGCTATTTTTTAAACAAATGCATTTACTAAGTTTAATAACAAAATAGGTCACGTGTCTATGATAATCCCTCAGAGAACTTGCTTTAATAAATGTTCAAGGAAGCTTTGCCAATTAAATGCTTACACAGAGATGCAATTCTTAAGTGTTCAAGAAGTCTTGAGAATTCTTTAGTCTCATAATTGGCTTAACAATTGTTCCTGAAAATCCTTTACAATCAAACCCCTTTCATAAGGGAAAAGTTGGTCCCTATCATAAGGATCACAAACCCAAATGTCTCCAGGGGCCAAGCTTTTAACCTAAATGAAGCCTTTCAGTAAACATAAACAAGAGATTTGCCTGGGGGTGAGACTGTAGCTGTTACAAGGCCTGCACGGCATTCAGGAGTGAGGCTTGGTTACACTGCCCTCTGAAGACGAGGGGGGCAGAACTGGAGGTGGAGCGGTACTGCACACCAGCACCAAATAGGCCATGTGACTAACAGGTGACCAATCACAGCCTGATTAAATGATTGGCTATTTAGAGTAAGGTCCAAATTAATGAGGACTTTGTTTGTTTTAGCAAATAATAAAAGACTCTATATAATGTTTTGTTAAAGAAAAATATTCTCAGAGTGGTATTTAATTCAATTTGTAAGACAGATATATTAATAAAAGTATAAAATTCCTGCATATATGCCTAAAAACTTGGCAACATAACTACCTGAAAAATGTAACAAAAGCTGTAACTATCACACCAGTCATGTTTACAAACATGCCGGTGAAACGGAGGCATATACTTCCTGATTTCAGGTGGAGGAATCTCAAAAAAAAAATTAACTAGCTTAAAGTACACCAGAAACATGGAGGGAAACTGAATTAAGAAGTGTCCGATTTCCAATCTCAATCATTTCACATTTATTCTTCATTTAGTGGGTGATCATTACTCTCTCACTTTTAAGCCTGGAACTGAGTTTGCCAGTTCAGTGAAGCCATGGCAAGGACCAAAGAGGAGGAAATGATCTGGGCAGAATCACCTGAAAGACCTGTGACTGGGTTTTCACCCCTGGAAAGAAAAAGCCTCATTCGGGAAAGAGAATGAGTGACTATACTAGTTCTCAAATTCCAAATACCAACAATCTTTAGTTATTTCTACATAATCATCTGGCTTGACTAAATTCTTTAAATTATGGCTGAGTTGTTCATTCACTCGACAAATATTACTCAAGTCTCTGAGATGCCAGGCACAGGGGACGGTCCTGAGGACACGGAGGTGAACTAACAGACGTGTTCATTCAGTCATGGGTTTTCCGTTCCAGTGGCTTCGGAAGTAGAGGAATGAAGAAATACCAACAGATTTATAGTGATTAATTTTAGTAAGTGTGACAAAAGGCACCTGGGGAGAGAATAATGAGGGGACTTGTTTGCAGTTTAGTTTGGGCGGGGCGTGGGCAGGAGAGTGAGATGGTTGAGGAGCAGAGGATGAGCAGCAGTGAGGCGAAGGGGGGCGGAAACAGTGTTGGGGGCCAAGGAAACAAGCACACAGAGTCTTTCTGTGGGAAAGAACTCAGTCTGTTTCTAAGACTGGCAGGTCTGGCTGAAGCTACAAGGATTCTGAGGCAGGACGATGGGAGATGCGGACAGAGAAGAAGGCATGGGTGCATGACATCTGGTCTCAGAGGTGATGGTAACAAGTCTGGATTCGGGTACAGAGGCAATGTGGAGCCTCTGGAGGACTATGAGCAAGGACGACATGATTCACCCCATGAAATGTCATTGGGCTGTTGTGTAAAAAATGTAGGAGAGAGGCAAGGCTGAATGCACAGAGGGAAGGAGGAAAGCAATTGCAGCGGTCCAGCAGAATGACAGAGGTCATTTGGATAAGGGAGGTCACAATAAAGGAAAAATGTGGCCACTTTAGAGAGAAATTTTTATATGGAGTATCAGGACTTGATGCCATTGCCAATAATTAACTTGTATAGTTGATCATTTTTAATAGCATGTGTGTGTGTATGTGTGAATGTACTTGTGTGTATATATGATAAGGACATCATATTTAGATGTATTAGTAAGAAAATGTGAAGTACATCCAAACAAATATGCATTATCTTCTTTGATATAATAAATGTACAGTTCCATCAAAATAATTGCCATTACAATGAAATTATATTTCACAGAAAAGATTTCATACTCATGTGAAGAGTAACTCACAGTTCAAGTACCATTTGACTTTAAAGATGCTAATACAATAAATGAATTTTATTCCTTTTATTGGGTTCATTTGCCACCATCTTCATCCATTGTCTACTGAAGACCAGTAAAACACACAATAAATGAATAGTCGCTAATACAGGTTTTATTACTCTGTCTCTCTAGCCACTTGAAGTAGTCGGTCACTTAAATACATACATGCACAGACACACACAACCACAAAATACTTTGAGAGTTGGTAAAAATTCTGAGTTTGTATCCACACACATATCTGAGTAGTGATTGCTTTACAGTGTTACTCCCTTGCTAAGGTTTATCCCTCCCTCATCTAATTATAAAGTGCTAAGTTACACACATGTCTAAAAAATCTGTACAAAATATATTTACCAGCAGAGAAGTTGGGGATTTGGCAGGACGTGTTCTAACCTGCTGAAATTTATCACCCGAAAAGTCAGGGCAGCTGGCGATGGGTTGTTGGCAAAGTGTCTGGTGATGCCAGCAGGGAAGGACAACACCATTTCTCCAGTAATCTTCACGATACATCTGGCATGTCAAAGCACATGAGAGGAAAGAGAGAGGAGGCCCAGGTCAGTAAGCTGTGAATCAAAACAGCTGTGAAAAAGAAGAGTTATGCAAAAATATCACATGGATTCATGGATGTGGACACCAGTGTGGTGGTTGCTGGGGGGAGGCAGGTATAAGGGGACTAAATGGTACTGAAAAAAATACAATAAAGATTCGATCATTGCCGAGTTATCTAAAAAAATGAATTAATAAACAAAATTGCTCAATGTTATCACAGTATTCACTGAGGCTGTAGTTCTCTTGAGGACATGCCCGCTCCCTTGAGCGACATCCTTTGTGTGCTCCTGAGGTTCCACCTTCACTTGGTCCTCATTCCTTTAACTTTGTTTGGATGAAATGGTAACATCAGCTAACACATAAGTTAACACAATAGAGTAACAATTTAGGAGTAAGAATAATTCTTTTCTTTTTTCAAAAAAAGCTTTTTTGAGGTATAATTGACATACAATAAATTACATATTTATAATGTGAAATTCCGTAATTTTTGACATAGTAAACATGTGTGAAATCATCACACATTCAAGATAATGACCTATCCAACTCATGAGTCTTTGTAATCCTCTCTCCTGCCCCTCTCCGTCCTTCCACTCCTCATCCTTAGGCCATTGCTAACATGTTTTCCAGCACTATACATTAGTCTGCACTTTCTACAAATTGAGTCAGAAAGTATGTGATTTTTCTTTGGGTTTTGCTTCTTCTACTCAGCATAATTATTTGGAGAGTCATTCATGTAGGGTGACCATCCATAGTTCATGACTTTTTATTGCTGGGTAGCATATGGATAATACTGTATGTTTTTGGAAAAATCCATTTGCCTGTGAGCATTTGAATTCTTTCTGGTTTTGGCCTGTTACAAAGCAAGCTGTGATGAATGTGTGTGCACAAGTCCTTGTGTGGCCACATGCTCTCGCCTCTCCTACACGGGAGTGGAATTACTGCATCACGCGGCAGGCGTACCTTTAACTTTTGAAGCAACTTAACCGCCAAACCGTTCCCTAAAGTAGAACACACAGCTGTGTGTGAGAGGTCCAGTTCTTACACATGCTCACCAACACTGAGTAGGGTCTGCCTTTTTAATTTCTGCCATTCTAACAGGTGACCAGTGGCATCTTGTTGTTTTCATTTTTTTCCCTAATGGCTACTGATCTTAAGCATCTTCTCGTGTGCTTGTCATCAGTTAACTACTTTTGTGAAATGTTTGCACCAATTTTGTGTCAAGTTTTAAATTTGAGTCTTCTGTGCTCTTATTGATTTTGTGAGTTCTTTATACATTCTGGATACAAATCATTAATCAGATACATGCTTTGTAAAGATTTTTTCCCCAAGTTTGTGGCTTGTTTTTTTCTTTTTCTTAAGAATACCTTTCAAAGGAAGTTTTTAATTCATCTATTTATTTTTATGGGTTGTAGTCAATCAATTTACTCTCTTGGGGTCCTATCTTTGCCAAATCTAAGGTCACAGAACTTTCAACTGTATTTTCTTCTAGAAGTTTTTTTAATTTTAATTTTTACATTTAGCTTCATGATCTATTTTTTAGTCAACTTTTGTATAAGGTGTGAGGTATGGATCAGGTTCATTTTTAGTGTGTAGATATGGATATCTAATTGTTCTGGCACCATTTGTTCTAAAAAGACAATTCTTTCTTCACTGAATTTCTCCAGCTGGCAATTTTGTTTAAGTTCAGTGGTTCGTGTATGTGTGGACTTTTTCTGGGTTCTCTTTTCTGTCCTATTAGTCTATTTTGGCTGCCTGTACACCAATACTATACTATCTTTATTACTGTGGCTTTGTAATAGAAACAAATGTTTCTATTACATGTAATGTTACTCTAATAACTTTGTTCTTATTCGAAGTTGTTTTGTCTATGGTAGGTCCTTTGCACTTTCATATGAAATTTAGAATTACTGTGTCAATTTATACATAAAATCAATGTAGCTCCAAGTCACCTTTCACTGCCAGCTGTGAGAAAACTAATAATGGGCCCTTTATACATTTTTTTCTCTGCCAGTAGGCACCATATTAAGCTTTCTGTCATGAGAGGGAGCTGGAAAGACACTACAGGAGGACAGGATTTTCCTTTCTGGGTCCAGTGTGCTTGCTAGGCAGGCTACACAGCTTAACTAGTGCTGGGCCCCTGCAGTGCCTGTGGCACCCCCAGTGCATGGGTATTGCAGCCTATGAGCCTTTGCAGGTGCCCAGCAGCACAGTAGCTTCCCTAGCATCTGACTCCTGTAGGGCATGTAACTGGACTGCCCCAGCGCCCTGATCCTGCAATGCAAGTGAAATTTTCAGCTTCAGGGTCCTGCTGTGTATGCACCTTCTCCACAGCCAGCTCCTGCAGTGCATGGTGGCCAGCCATGCCACTACATCCTCTAACATCCCTCTCAGTCAGTCTTGTAGTGGAGTGTCTCAGGAAGGCACGTCCCCATGAACAGCTGGGCATCTGCTGGGCAATCCTTACGCCATGGTCTGGACACTCTCAAAGAAGTAAGCTGTGCCAATTGTGTGGCAATACCTAACCCCTCTGGAGTCACTGTCCTTTGCAAATCAGTGGTTTGTATATTTGTCTGCTTTCCAGGGGTTTTCAGGTGGAAGAGTAAATCAGTCCCTGCTACCCCACCTTGGCCAGAAGCAGAAATCTAAACAGGATTGTTTTTCTTTGGGAAAGAGTAAACATTTAAAATTAGTGAGTTGTTTATAATTTCTCCATATATCTGGACAACTGACTCTTGTAAGAGTTCTACGACTTTAAGTTCAGAAATGTACTTTCCAGGAAAATCGAGGTCAATGAATTAAAACGTTGCTCACGCCCGAGTATAGAGAACTCCACTTGTCCAGTGTCAATCTGTATACCGCAGAGCTGTGTTTGGAGAAATCCCTGAGGCTCGGGTGAGGTGGTCCTGGGTCACAGTCAGAACAGCTTACATGAAGAACTTCTGTAGGCTTGTATATACAGGGCTGGGTTTGGGGTAGAGGTGGAAGGCAGGTGAGCTTCCTAAATTTGCCATGTGCTACCCTTCCCCTTAGATATCTTCATCTATAACTGTGCACTACTCTGCCTGAGAATTCTGGTTTCTGGAAGTTTGAACCTCCTCTCTTCTGTAGACTATCGATGCGCTCCCAGTTTTGGTGCCTGCCCTACAGGCTTCCTTCTCCATCTTTAGACCCATAAACCTTGCTTGATTTACTGGTGCTAAACTGGTGCAGAGCCTGCACTTCCTTTCAGGCTGAGCCTACTCTTTACGTTTTATAACATGTGAACACACAGCATATCACTTGACAACAGGTATGATTAGAGCACTTGTTACATCAGACGTTAGCACGTGCCATCACTGAGCATGTTGTTGTTAGCAGTGTTGGCTCAAACGCTTTTTAGCTGGTAGGAAAGCTGCTCAGTTTCTTTTCCAGGTTGCTCAAAATGAGATCTAGGTGCTGTCTTGGTGGAGGATAAATTTCTCTTTGCAAGCAAGTCAGTGAAGGGTGGAGATTGGTCAGCAAACATTTATTGACTCCTGTGTATGAGGGTTTTCAGTCGGAGGCAATGGGAAGATGAGCAAACAGCCCCTGCCTCCAGAGGGCACACGGCGCTGCGTGAGGGGCGGCAGCAGCCAACCCCAGGCGGTCTAAGGAACACCCGGGCTCCTGGCTTCCCGTACGTTTCTGAGCCGCACCAGAAAAGTCTGTCAGAGTCAGGCTTTTGCTGATTTAGTAATCCATGCAATGTCGAAGCTGATCTGATATTTTCTGTATAAAAGTTAATGTTTTCAACCTATATTCACTAAAGGAAAATCTTTTTAACCTTTAACGATTGTTCTTATCAGTACACATTTCATGTGAGTTTGAATTATGGAAATCTAAAATATTCATTAGAGAAATATTAACAAACTTAATTTATGAATAAACTTTGAAGTCATGTGAATCCTTACAAAGGAAACATTTGTCGACAACAGCAAAAGTTCAAAGTCAACTGGCCAAGTGACTTATGAACCATGGAACCCAGTACCATGTTGGCCCGTCAGAAGACGTGACAGCCGGTTTTGGCCAGGGAATCTATGGATTTGACTTCTGTGAGGTCACCAGAAATGCATCCCTCACATTAATGTGATTTCTATATACTGCTTTGATAACTAAGCCCATGGTCTTCTTTTCAAGCAAACATACCTCTGTGCATATGTAGCTTCCTTTATAATCCCTTCCGTTGGCTAGGTACTAGGCAAACTCCTTTTCACATTTCAACACTCAATTCAAAAGCAGGTTGTACTTAAACAATCATTAAAATAAAAAAAAAGAAAAAAAAAAAAGCAGGCCTTTCTGAAGCCTTCCTTAATATCCTCTCCATTCAGTCTTTTTAATTTTTCCTTTCTCTAGTTTCCATGGATGTCTGTACAGACTTTTTTCTTTTGAAAAATATTTTGTAGTTTCTTGCACACATCTTACCTACTACTATTGTGAAGACAGGTAGTGTGTCTTAGGTTCTTGGACAGCAAATGTACATAACACAGAAGCCAGGTACACCCTGGTACACCAAACAATTATACACAGGGTGCCTATTTAATGTACCGGGGATAATGGGATGCACTACAATGGGCAGTGGGAAACAGGACAAACGTGGTCCTTGCCCAAACCTCCACTTGAAGCAGGGAGACAAACACTTAAATAACCGAAACACGATGATGAAGGAGGGACAGAATATAGCTGAGAATCCTAAATTTTTCTAGGGGATTAGAGAATTTATCTCTAAAACCGGGGGTATTCATATAGGAGCTAATAATGGGAGATGGGTTTTCCCAGCCAGCAGTGAAAGCCAAGGAGTTCCGTGCCTATGAGCTACTGAGAAAGACTCAGATGTCAGAATACCTGTTACAGGTGTTCTGAATACTCGGAAAAAGTGTAATTCAATTTAAATAGATTGTATATCACAGTATAAAATAATTAAAGTAGCAGATTTCTGTTTCCAGTGTATTTCCTGAACACAAATAGGGCAGGCTTTATGCAGGATGAGAGGGAACCACGGGTAAAAGCCAACACGCATTTCTTTTCTGCATCACTGTGTCTGTGGTGCTGTGTTTGGCTCTGACCTCCTCCTTCCTTCCTCCCTCACCCCATGATCAAACTTTGAACTTCATGTATTTCCTTGAAAGTGAATAATAAAGGAACAACAATTCAAGCGATTCATGGCCTGGAGATGAAGTTAAATTTAGAAGAATGTCACTTCATGAACTGTTCATAAATTTTAGATCTTATAATTTCAAAGAAATATTCTGTATTTTCTACCTACCAATATATAGTATATAGTATAACTGTTTATATAGTATAGTATATATAGTATATACTATACTATATAAACCTTTCTTTTCAAGCAAACATACCTCTGTGCATATGTAGCTTCCTTTATAATCCCTTCCGTTGTCTAGGTACTAGGCAAACTCCTTTTCACATTTCAACACTCAATTCAAAAGCAGGTTGTACTTAAACAATCATTAAAATAAAAAAAAAGAAAAAAAAAGCAGGCCTTTTTTTTTAGTATAGTATAGTATATACTATATATATATAGTATATAGTATATATACTATATACTATATACTATATACTATATACTATAGTATAGTATATACTATAACTGTTTATGGCAGTATAATTGAAAGCAGACTATATAGTCAAAACCTCAGTTCATATTGAAAGGCATAGGAAAAGCACTAATATTAATTTGGCTTGACTGCCAATACAGGTTTCATTATACAGACTGAGGAGTGGGGCAGGTGAACACAAGCCTTCAGCCTATAGCACTCTGTTTTACCCACGTGGTATATATACAACATAAACTCATGGTGCTTGCATGCTCTAATAGTTCAAACTCATACATTTGTATGAGGTAGGCTTTAATTTCTACTGATATGAGGACAAGGCAAATGAACTTCCTGCTTTGCAGATGAAGAAAGGACATGTGATAAACCAAAGTGCCAGAGACCGCAACCTAATGCTCAGTGTGATAGTATTTGGAGGTGGGGCCTTTGGGAGGTTAGGCCTTTGGGAGGTGATTAGGTCATGAATGAGATTACTGTCCTTAGGAAAGAAAGAGACCACACAGAGCTCCTTAGCCCCTTCCACGGTGTGAGGTTATATGGCAAAAGACTGTCTATGAACCAGGAAGCCAGCTCTCATCAGACACTCAGTCTGCCAGCCCCTTGACCTTGGACCTCCCAGTCTCCAGAGCTGTAAGAAATAAACTACCCCATGTGTGATGTTCTGTTATAGCAGTCCAGATGGACTAAGATATCACAGTCCACAGTGTTTGTTTTTCTACAATGCTCTGGGCTTAGAATAAGACCTAGATATTTAAAACCACATGACCCTTAGGATGGTTGACAGATCTTCCAGGTAGAGATCTATCAAGGTTTGCCCTTTGTTTATCCATCAAATTCAGACCTGAATTCTCCTAGTGACACATGTGGAACCTAGTTTGCCTTGGGTACTTAGTTTTAGTGTAGGCCAATAATCACTTTGAACTGTTTTTTCTTTCCTCTTTTTCATGGCTCATGAACTCCTTTGTGACACGCTCTATGGACAAATGCACATATGCACACACACATACGATAAGCAATATAATTCCAGGAAATCCACAGACTTCCTGAACCCTTTCCACGGAACTCCTTACATGGAGACAAAATATATAATTACACCACATGTACACTCAGGTCAAGTCCCTCGTCAGTGTGCACCGCTGTAAGTGACATCAGGTTCTTGCAAACAGAAAGTGGTGCATTTTCCTCTAGAACATTTACTCTCTGATTATAAATTTTTTGGCCAGTTTTTCCTTATGTAGTAAAGGTAGCATACAACTTGTTCTCTTCTCTGGGTGTTATAGGAAGTTTAAAAAATATTCTTATTCCAAGGCATCATCGTGTTAGTTTATATGTAAGTGATTCCAGTCTAGAAAAGATGAGGGTGATAAAAGACATGATCTGGACATTTAGTTTCATGAGATAATAAATTTTCTCATTGTTTACAGGGTTGAGTTAGGGTTTTCGGTTGCTTGTAAGCAAAACTAAATCAGAGATCTCTGGATAGTAAGATATTAGTTATTGAAATTTTTGGATCAGTTTTTAAAAAGCAGTGAATTAATACTTCTAATTATATCTCCCCTTCCATTCTAGGTATGCCACTTGTTAATGTCAGCTGAACTTCTTTTGGTTTTCGGACAAGGAACTAAGTAGTTGTACTTAGGGTATTCTTCACTGAGTAAGTCAGAGATTGGAAATGACACTGGACCAAGCCGTGGGCTTACTTGCTCGGATCGGCTCCTTTGAAGTAGGCGTTGACCGTTTCTGTGAATGCTGCTGCAACAGGCAGGGTGTCCTGGGCCCCCATGGTTAGGGGGCTGGGTCCCCTGGAAGAACCTGCATGAAATGAAAAGCTTTCATTAATGTCGGCATAAAAGGCATTTTAGTATATGTGGAACTATACTAAAGGATTAAAGACTGAAAACTACTACTGAAAAAAAAGAATGTGCTAAGAACAATAACTGTATATTCAACATAAAGCTCAAGTATTGAAAAAGAAATATTTGGCTGGTTTACAGACAAACACACTTGAAATTAATTCAGTTGTGTATTTTATTACAGGAAAAAATCCAAGCAGTAGAATAAAGTCCTAGGGGTTTTCAATATTTGGCATAAAGCATAAGGCAGTATTTGCATGACAGTTTGTACAGCAGGTAGTTAATAAAGAAAATTATTAGCTTCCTACATGAGCTTTCACCCTATGCAATTGCCTGTAAAACTTTTAGCATTTCTTCATGTTAAAGAGACAAAAAGCCATGGAGTACTATGTAACACACTGTCCTTTTCAGGAGTACTTCCATTTCAAAAATTCTGGGTCGTTTCTCAATTATCCTCAGATCAAGTAGGCTTAAGCTTACATGCCCAAAAAATGCACAACCAAAATGTACACATTGATTTAGCGCAAACACATAAATGCACCGATTCACACTATTAAAAATTACAGCAGTGCTCATGTTTATTGAACGTCTACACCAGTACTGCACTAGATAACCTACATTGATAATATCATTCAACCCCACATCAGCTCTGTGGGATGAGCATTACTATTCCTAGTTTACAGAAGAGAAAACTGAAGCTCAAAGATGTAAGTGACTTGCTCAAGACAATAAAATCAGTTAAGTGGCAAAACTAAAATTCAAATCTAGATTTACCACCCTATAGGGCTCATGTTTTTCTTATGTCATACAGTTTGTTTAAATGAAACATTTTCTTGTATGGTTTTAATATAACTTGAGGTTTCTAAAAGGAACAAGGTTTAGGATTGTTAACTTTGTCATTAATCTCTAGGCATGGTGCTGAACAGTACAGTTTTAGTAATTCCAAGTATTTAATTATGTCCCATGCTAACGCTTTGTTATATAATTCCAGGAAATATGCCCTATCAGACAAAAACACGTACTTGTCCCCACCCCATCACAGACTATGTTATGCTTCTTTCTTTTATCGTCAGTGACTTAGGCACCTCTGTCCTGTTCTCTAGCTATGAAAAAAATCTACCCTTTGTATATCTTGCTCCTCAATAAAGTTCTCCTTGATAATTCTGGTTCATGCTAGTCTCTTCTTTTACTAACTTCCCTTGGCTTTTAATGTCTAGTATTGGTAACTCTTTTTTTTTTTTTATTCTTACTCTCTGCTAAGTAAGCCAATGTGGTGGCTATTGCTATAGTCTGAATGTTTATGTACCCTCAGAATTCATATGCTGAAAACCTAATGCCCACGGAGATGATATTAAAATGTGGGGCTTTTGGGAGACGATTAGGTCATGAGGGTGGAGCACTCATGAATGGGATTAGAGCCTTTTTAAAAGAGGCCCCAGAGAGCTAGATTGTCCCTTCTACCATGTGAGGACACAGTGCGACTTCGGCAGTCTGCAACTTGGAAGAGGGCTTTCACCAAAATCCAATGGTGCTGGCATACTGACCTTGGTCTTAAAGTCTCCAAAACAGTGAGAAATCAATTGTTGTTGTTTGTAAGCCACCCAGTTTGTGGTATTTTGTTATAGTAGTCATAACAGATGAAGACACGCAGTCCGATCCAGACCTGCTTTCATGACCCACCTGCAACTCTCTCCTCTGCTGTAGTCTCTTCTGCACTCACTCCTGCCGGGACTGCAGGAGATTTATCAATAATGTTGGGGAAGGAGGAGACACCCACATTTCACAAAGAACCCCTTTATCTTAAAGGATCCATGTTTAAAACTAATTTCTTCATATTCCTTTGCATTGCAATTAGTATGCCATTTTTATTATACTTCTTAATTATTTATACTTCTTTTCATTTATTACATAATTCTCCTTATTTCTATCTGGTCATAAATTTTTAGATAGCATTTTTGACAAGTTTATATTATTCTACAAATATGCTCCAAACATTGAGCCACTTCTAGGTAGCAGTTATTCTAAATCCATCTTTTTATGAATTGGTCCCCTTTTTCTTTTTAATTATTTTCTTAAGATATTGTTTTATTACTACAAAGTGGAATAATCAAACCACAGGCAGATACATTTTGACTACTAAGAATGACAGATTATTTTACATAAAGACTATAGTTAATTAAAATGCCATTAGTAATAAATGAAGGGCTCTGTTCCTCTGCAGTACCTTAAAGAATCTTTGTTAATACTATTATTAGAAAACTGCTTAAAACCAGAAGAAATTCTAAGATGGTGAAAATTCAAAACTCATGGCCTTAGTGGACTAAGAGGGGACTAGAGACTATTTTCAAATATCTGAAATAATATCCACACATTGACTCAAGGGACATGGATCTGCAGGTTAACAGCATTGTGACCCTGGGCAATTCAATGAACTTTAACCATAGAATGAAGGCAACAAAACACATAATATCTGTGTTTTAGAATTCTATAATTTTTAAGTTGTTTACAACTATTTTAAAAGACTAGACAGTAGGAACAACTTTCTAATAGACAAATAAACTGCTTTGAGAATAGTATCTCTTCATTGGAAGTTTGAGGGGATCTGCCAAACGTTTACTGAGCCTCTACCATGTGCAAGACAATGGTGGAAACACAAATATGTAAACTCTCAGGAAATAAGACATAAACATATGAAAAATTTTATAACAATAACATATGCAGACAAGAGCTTAAGTCAATAAAGTGATAACACTGAGATTTTTTTTTTTTTTTTACCCAGGATTAATAGCCAAATAAGCAGTACAGGGGCACTGTTCTGTGACTAAACAAAAGGAAGCTTGGGCCCTGAAGTCATATGACTTAACTGTGAATCCTGGCTTTTCCACTTAACAATCTGGACGACCAGGAGTAAGCTATTTAATTTCTGTGCTCAGTTTCCTCTTCTTTAAAATAGAATAAATAGTAGTATCTATATTAACAGCTTGTGGTGAACATCAAATGGGATACTATTTGTGAAGTCATTAGCATGGCATGTGCCCAAGAAATATTGTCATTTTTGTAGCTATTACTTTGTCAGGGTAAGATTTACTCAGGTTGTTGAATGAAAGTGGTTCATTGAAGTATTTTGGTAGGAAATGAAGGGAAATGATACCACAAATGGTTTTCTTCAAATGAGCATGGAGCTACTCTAGAATTTTCAGGTTCCTTCCACCACTAAAATTCTGTTATCAAAGACCAATGAATTTTATGCATTTATGCTTAATTTTTTTCATATATTACCTAGGTGGTTATTGTATCTCTTTAAGTTGCTTGGACCAATGGGAGATAAAGTTGAGAGTATTTGTGAATGCGTATTTGTCTTTTGATCCATTCAGGTGTGAGTTCCTGCTATAATTAGACATGGTACTAGGTGATGAGGGACACACAGAAAAGTCTAAGACATGCCCCTCCCTTCACAGAGCTTATAGTATGGAGGGGGACTATAAGATAAAGCACAATATAAAGTTAGCAAATAGTTTAATATTATAATTTTGATATTATTATTATCCTTTTTAAAGAATTCAAGGTAGAAACAATTTTATGATGTCAGTCCTTTAATAAAATAAAATATCAGATACTAATATGGCTTTATGTTCTTTACAGATTGAAAGGATAATTAGGTTCAGTATAATTATCTCTATTTCATTAGCCGAGGTCACTCTGGTAGTAAGTGAATAAGCTGAAAATCAATCCTAGGTTTCCTGGCTCTAACAAAAACAGCAGCATCAACAACAAACCTTCTGAAGTTTTTACCAAGAATTATTCAAGGAGCTTTACTTATATTAACTCTTAATCCTGATAATACCCCTCGAAGGCTACCATCATTATTAACCTTGCTTTGCAGATGAGCAAACTGAGGTTTTGCATCATTCAGTAGCCTTGCCTACAGACACCCAGGTAGTAAGCAGCAAGAACCAAACTGGGATGCCACTTCTAAACAGGACTGCCTGACTCTGGATCCCACACTCTTGCCTACTCTGCTCTAGGAACACAGAGTCAGAACAAAATTATATAGGCATCTGATGGTGCATCTGAAGTAGCCCAGAAGGATGAGTAGCTGCCGTCAGCTTGTGGAGTTCTGACAAAATAGCAACTTCAGAATCCTGGAAAACAACTGGTATGCACGCTTAGGGAGTTCTGAGTAATGGAGAAAAGCACCCAGAGTTTCAGTGTATGAGGATATTTTCTGAAAAGCATTTTTCTGTGACTCTCATTACCAAGCAAGATCACACACACACACACACACCTTAAAGCTAAAAAGAAATTCCTAGTAACAGTATGAAATCTTTAAAAGATAGACTCTTAATTTGTGAAAGCATTTCCTGAGTAGTCAATTGAAATATAAAGGTGAGTATGGGGTACAGACTGTGTATTTACAATGTTAAAGGAAAAAGAGAAGGGAGAGAAATTTTTAAAGAGAAAGATTAAAAGAGAAGAAGAAGAAAAGAGCACAATACCCAGATACAAAAATTGAGTAAAAGTACATTAAAGTTTACAAATCAATGAATGTTTGCATCCTGAGTTTAATGAAGACACCTCATCATACGCCCTTGCTGGTCACTGCATGAAAGTGAAGCAGTAATCAAGGTGGGTGAGTGACCTTTCCATCCAGGAGTAAGAGTGCCGGAGATGGAACAGACAGACGTAAGCAACAGGACGTCTCAGAACACATAAGAGAAGAGAGAAGAAATGGGAGTTGTATAAAGCAGCAGAGTGGAAATTGGGTTAGCTTAAAAAAAAATCATATTAGATGAAATTAATAAAAATAAGTTATATTCAATTCTATGATAATTTATAGAGTACATTCTGTATAAAGAAGTCATATTGAATTAAATTCGAATCCTGCTTCATCATTTACTGTGACCTTGAACAAATTACTTAACTTCTCCAAAGTTCTGATTCATCATTTTGTAAAATGGAGACAGTACCTTCTACAGAGGTTGTGAAGATTAAATATGATATAGGATATCCTTGTTATCTAAGGATAGTCAGTATGAAAAAAAAGTTGCTTAAAGTAAATTTACTTAACTAAATGGTTCCTAAAATTTCATATGTAGTAATAAAAGGCTTGATTAGGACTCTAAGTTCTCATAAACTGTATGTGTATCTTTAATTAACACATGAGCAAATAATTTATGGGGGCTTAGAGAGAACAAAAATGATTTGTGTTGATATTTTGAGGAAGGGAATATTTTTCCAGTAAAATTGTATTATAACTGCACACCAGTCTAGGTTCAAATTTGGCTTTGAATCATGATCATTAAGTGAGCTGGCATTGCAGAGTTAATTGAGAATTTTGTAAACTTTCCTAAGGGTTTCTCAATTTCCTGATTTTCTTTTCAAGTGGCTATGACGTAAGCTTCCATTTTTCTTTCTTATTCAGTTATTATAGTTTCATTGTTAATTGACAATGTCTTTACCCCAACAGCTTCACTGAGTTCACAGAGTCCTGTATGCTTTCTACATATTACAGATCAAGAAACCAGGTCTGAGAGCGGGTAGTCATTTTTCCACATTTTCATGGAGAGTAAGTGGTGGAGTCAGGATTCAAATGCAGGTCCACTTAACTCTATGCCCTTTCCATATAAGGAGCCACATAGGCCTCATCTTGACCTACAGAGGCATTGGGTGAGTTATACCTGTTACAGGGTTTTCAGTGTGCAAGGCATTTACCTGCATGGAAAGGAGGATGGCATACTTAAGAAAGCCAGTTACCATAAAGCAGAATGAAGGATACTGAATTTCTGGGTATGAAATAGGATTAAAGTTTTTTTCAGTCTTCCTCTTGGTAAGTCCCTGCTTACCTGTTCTAGAGACGTATCTATATACCTATATATCTATACATATCTATATTAATATGCATAGATATATATGCCTATATTTCTTGCTTTTCAAATTCCACTATGTCCAGAAACATATGATCAGCTGACATTTTTGTTGTGTTTTAGAGAATTTTCTTCAAACTGGTTCCCTGCTTATAGTTCCTAAACTGTTATCCAACATTAATGTACTAATTAATGAATACCTTAAAATAATGTATGAGTCAGAAAATGGAAAAACTAATTATACTTTGTTTCCATCATCAAAGCCACATCAAACAGAATCAACACAAGGACTGTTGTTAAAAATGGACATGAGGAGACAAAGCCATAATGAAATGTCTTCAGTATGAGGACTCGCACGACCAGATTCTAGACAATTCCATATAAACAGCACTGAGAATGTATCTGATCAAACATTTGAAGCTGAGCCAGATAGAACATGGTTCTACAAAGAATATAAGTACTGCTATCAAAAGTGATTTATGTAGAGCACTCATGTGTCCACTACAGTCTTTGGTCTCTTCTTTTCATATATGCTGGGGCACTGTTGGCTGTTTGCTCTGTTCCTCCATAGACCAGATAGGTTTTTCTCCCGTGTGTAGGGTGAGGTGAAATCTGCTCCCTCCTACCCCATCGCCATCTTCCCTCCACATTCTGTAGGGCACTCATGTGATGGCCACCATGCTAAATACTTCACATGCATCTGTCTTCTATGCTCAAAACATCTCCTCGAAGTATATGCCATTATTATACATATTTCATCACTGAGGAACTGAAGCTCAGTGAAACTGAACAGTTTGCTCAAGGTAACTTGCTCTACAGTAAGTGATGTGTTGGGAGTGAAAACCAGATCTAGCTTCAATTGTATTATTAAACCCTACGCTGTCTTACAAGTATTTGCCCATTCACGTTAGTATGCTTTGCTCCAGGATCCAGCTGGATGCACAACAGGAATTCTCAGTGGAGCCGTATCACCCCAAAGGAGGTGAAAATTGGTTCTTGGAGGAAGGTAGAAGAAATCTTACTTTCTAATATATAAAGCACACAGATATACATACAGTACATAACCATATGTACAGAACATCTGTGATATTAAAATTCCACTGGATAGCAATTATGGAAAAACAAAGTTTTAGTAAGGATCCCTGGGTCAGGGAAGGGGGATAAAGAAAAAAAGTTTGAGAAGCATTGGCTTACAGTTTTAAAAGGGCCATGGATGTTCATGACCTCACACACCTCATCAACTCCTCTGGAAGTAACACTAAGGTAATGGTTTTGCTGAAGGATAATGGTTTCTGTTTCTCTTCAAGCTTATACTGAAGGTATAGTATCTGTGGTGCCATAGTTATGGGTGATCTAATCAGGAAGACTGGGGAGCATATCTAGTGAGGACCATACAAAGAAACAGAGTACAGGAAAGGGAGGCTTGAGAGCGTGGTCAAGTCAAGAGAGGTGCTCTCCCACGAGCAACATGGGCCGTCCCTTCCTGGGGCCGTCCCTGAGCCCCAGGAAAGGGGCACGTACCATCAGGGGACACAGTCTGAGAACATGGGGTGAGCCTGGTCTAGGCTCCAAACCACACAAGAGCAGGGCCAGAATATGATGGTAGGGGACAGTGACACGGGTCCATGAGCACCAAGAGGAAAACCGAGGAGTCTGGTTAAGGAGTGCGGAGAATTCGAGGTTCCAAAATAGACACCCAAGCACACTGGGCAGGCAGAGTATGCTTTTCTGTGAAATGTCTGGTGTGTATTTCCAGAAAAGTAGCTGCTACTTTAAGGTATGGCTTGGGAGTTCACAGCACTAGCATTATTAGTCTGTTAGAGTCTTTTACAAATGGGACACGTAAAGACCTTTAAAAAAGAACAAAATATTCACTGAAAAACCATAATTAATACAAAAGTATGAAAACAAGTTCAGCCTCACTCAAAATCAAAGAAATGCCACACAGAGATAGAATGTTTAATCTTTTCAGATTAGAAAATATCTGAAAAAAATACTTCCTGCTTGTGAGAACATAATGAAACAGGCACTGTAACATAAGGGTGGAAGTAACAATTGGTATAATCTTCTAGAAAACTGTGCAGCAATGTGTACCACAAACATTTAAAAGTTTCATAATTTTAGCCCATAGTTCCAATTTTAAGAATTCACTGTAAGAAAATATTTTAAGGCCAAAGACTCACGATATGTGCAAAGATGTTCATTGCATGTGAGACAACTTGACACTATTTAAATGCCTAATAGTTGAAGTGAAATAAACCATGATTTATGACAGAATGAAATGTGATGCAGACATTTAAGTTTTCAGTAATTAACAATGAAGCCAAAAACAGTTACATATTGCATTTCCTCTATTAGACTGGAGAAGGTGCAAACACCGACATAACTCACCGTTGATAAGGGCATGGAAAACTTGCTAGTCATAATGCTGGCATGAACATTTTGGAGCGATGTTTAGCAATATGTAGTAATATTTAAAATATGCATCCCTTTAACATAGCAATTGCATTTTTAACAACTTATCTGTAGGACACATTCAGACACATACATGAGGATATAGGTTTAAGGCTGCTCATTGTACCATTTGTCTAAAAGCCAAACAAGGGGCTAAAAACCTAAATATCCATTAATAAAAGATAGGTACATTCATATAATATGATATTGTGGAACCATTAACATGATTACATAGATATATATGTATATATGTACACATGTATACAGACACACTGCATACAGTAAATTGAAATGGCTACTATTGACTGATAGTTAGAACTGATTATATATTCTATTTGCATAAAACTGTACATAACCTATTTCCTTTATTATAAAACACATACTTTTGAAAACAGTTTAACATCTCTGAAACTGAGACGTCATCTTCTAATCAATGTCAGAAGAAACTCGGTAGCTGCTAACAAAGCAGGTTCCACTCCCACCTTTGCTTGTACCTGTGGGAATTATCCACAGTGGTGACCAGCTTGTCTCAGGTGTTCCAGGTTGATTTGAACTACTTGAACTGACAACCTGTCGTGTGAGCAAATTTTAACTTACATTTGGACCCTTCCCCTCCGAATGTTTTTTTTAAAGATTCCATTTGATGCAGCAATAAAGTGATAAGTTATTAGTATGCGATGATAAACTGTCACATGTAACATCAGGCAGAAGAAATTGTCACATTCTTTGAAATCTAAAGCACAGAATTTTGCAAGATGAGACAAGTAGGTTATAACTGAATTACACATCATAAAAGAATATATAACTCAGGTGTTGAAACTATATCTGTCAAGAACTTCTAAGTGACTTTCAAGATTAAACTATCGCTATCAAAGAGGATATAGAGGTCATTATTATGAACATGCAGAATAAAAAGCATCAGGTCATTATGACATTAAACCTAACTGCTGATGCCAGAAGGAGTTTAGATGTATCCTGAATTTTGAATATAATATAGGTTTAGGCTTAATTTCTGATGGTTATACTGAAGATAGTGGTGTGAATTTTGTCTGCTATTGTTAAAAAAAATGTTTTTCTATGGTTAATAAGGTTTATTTTGTACCTGAAAAATTGTTATTAAACCAATGGAATATATTTCAATGGATGACTTCTTGCATGACCTTCAAATAAATGAGGTGTGCATGTATGTGTATGTGTGGGTATAGATACATACAAAGAGAATTTTATTTATAAATTTTCACCAGCCCTGGCCAAGTAGCTCCGTTGCTTAGAGCATGGTTCTCATATGCCAAGGCTGTTGGTTCTAGCCCCAGTCAGGGCACATACAAGAAGCAACCAATGAATGCATAAGTAAGTGGAACAACAAACCAATGTTTGTCTCTTTTTCTCTTTCCATTCCTTTCTGTCTAAAAGTCAATTAAAAATTTTTTTTCACCAAACATTAAAAATATTATCTTTACTAGTTTCTCAACAGTGTGCTCTCATGATTGTAGTGGTTATAGTTACTTTTTTTTTTTTTAAGTTCCAGGATCTTTTCTTTTCTTTAGCTTTATTGAGTTATTAACTGAGAAATAAAACTGTTAACATTGAAAGGATTCTTTCCATTTAGTTAGTTAACACATCCATCACCTCACGTATTTTTCCTTTTTGGGGAGAACATTTCAGTTACACTCTCTTACCATTTTCAGTTGTACAGTACAGTGTTGTTGACGACAGTCCACATGCTCGCATTAGCTCCTCAGACCTTACTCATAGTATTGTTGAAAGTCTACCCTTTTACCAACCTCTCCCTATTCCCCACCCTTCGGCCTCTGGAAGCCGCTTTTCTACTCTGTTTCTATGAGACTGACTTTACTTTTTAGACTCCACATATGAGACGCCATACAGTATGTCTTTCTCTGTCTAATTGCACTTGGCCCTCAAGATTCATCCATGTTATCGCAAATGGTAAGACTTCTTTCTTTCTCTGTATTTACTCTTTCATCTACACTTTCCCACATTGTTTGGATTTTTAAAAGTCATGTACTTAAGCCAATGTCATAATTAAAATAAGGCAAACTATGGGCTATTTTCAAATATGTATTAATGGCATGGGGGACATTACTATATGTTAAAATAAAAGGATGCAGCCCTGGTTGGTGTGGCTCAGTGGACTGAGCACTGGCCTGTGAACCAAAGAGTCATGGGTTCAATTCCCAGTCAGGGCACATGCCTGGTTTGTGGGCCAGGTCCCCAGTTGGGGGCATGTTAGAGGCAACTACATATTGATGTTTCTTTCCCTCTCTTTCTCCCTCCCTTTCCCCCTCTCTCAAAATAAATGGATAAAATCTTTAAAAAAATAAAAGAAAAGAATGCATAATCCTATGCTGTATGAAAATATAAACTACACATAGACACAGTCACATACTTATGCATAATCTTAGGAAGGAAATAACCAAAATGACAGCAGTGGTTATTCATAGTTATTAAATTATAAATTATTCCATTTTCTTTAAACTTTTCTGTTTTTCTAAATTTCCTATAATGAGCATGCATTATACTTTCATGTTGTGACAAAAATATTATAAATAGGAATCTCTCCTTTATTTCTTGAATGGTTCCTGTTCTTACAGTAAAGTAGATGCTGAATATTTTGAACGCCACTGGAAGTTATTCCCCTAAGGGGTTGAGGTTTACGAACAGAGAGCCTGAAATCTTGCTATTTGAGCTGCCAGTTTCATGGGGTGAGGGTTGTGAGAGGAGTCCAAAAAAGGCAAAAATCTAAGGAAAGGAGTAATCAGCATTAACTACTCATTCTTCCTCTTCCTGGACTCACCCCCTCCAATGATGACTGCAGCTCTCGAACATCACCAAAACATCCTTGAAAAACGACCTTCACCCCTGCTTAGTTACACTTCTCAGAACAACCTTTTGTGGTTTTCTAGAGGCATATGTCAAGCCTCTAACTCAGACTGTAGGGGAAGCCATACATACTCATATCCTGGTGTCTTGGCACAGCAGATCCGGAAAAGGAAGAAAAAGTACGAAAACTGGACTGCTGAAAGTGTAACCTCTAGCAGAAATTATTACCACATACATGTTTCAAGGTAAAGACACAAAAGTATTAAAATCTTTAGGGCAATGACCTATCTTAAATGCCATGTCTTGATGAACCCAAAGCAATCTTTGATTTAGTAAGTGGAGCAATGAATATAAAACTCTTAGCACATATTAAGTATTCACTCATGGTAATTATTATTTTAGGAAATGATTATGTTTGTAGAGTACTTTATAAAGGCTTTTCACAAGTAACTGACTAAAGCCTGGTAGGGGCATATATGGTATTGATTAAATATACTCATTCAACATACATTGAAAGAGCTCAGAAATGGGAGATTCTTCTGAGTCTTGACATTACCTGTTCGAATCATTTTTTTCATTCATATGCCAGTTCTCTCTAAAGGAGCAAGTTGGAGTCAAGAATATAGTGGGGGGGCACCCTCAGCCTGTGGACAGCTCTTGGAAGACACGTAATAAAGAGCTATCCTGTGACGAAGGCTGACAACCGCACAACGGTAAAGCAGTTCCCCTGGTGGTTCTTGGCTTCTCCCTTCTTTTCTCAGGAAGTTTGAAATGCCTTGTCAAATCTGCTGAAATGCCACGATTTATAAATCCTTTAATAAAAGAGTTGGTAACCTTTCTTCCACATCTTCCATCAGCATCACCACACTCCCCCTAAGTGCCCCCCACCCCCCAGAGTGTATCACTAGGCAGACCACTAGTCTCAAGGAGTCAGCTGTAATGACAGGCTCTGGTGGGGGGAGGGGCGGGGCTGCGCTGCAGGAAGGAGGCCTCCTGCTTCCAAATCGTTCTCCTATGCCATAAGCAGCAAAGAAAAGCCTGCTCACTGACCCTGATGGTAAGTGGGGAGGCTGTGTAGCAACTTGAAGTAAATCAAATTGCCAGATGTTTTATGGGGAAGAAGACTAGAACGCTACAACCCAACCTGCAAAGCAGGGGACCTAAATAAAACACAGCCATGTTACAAGCAGGCGATGTGTGAAGTTGGACAATAGTGGCCAGAGCTGGTTGTTATTAGGCACTTCTCATGCACTGACCTCAGTAGTGAACTATTTAACCTTGACTACAACCCTGTAAAATAGATGCCACTACTTTTCCAATTTCCAGGGAAGGAAACAGACTTAAATAACTTACCTCAATTCACACTTTGTACTGAGGCTATAATTTATTTATTTTTATTTTTAATTTATTTTTTATTGTTGTTCAAATACAGTTGTCTCCATTTTCACCCCACCATGCCCCCCACCCCTATAATTTAGATGCAGAAGGCTAATTCCAGAAGTAACATATACTCACACTCACACACACACACACACACACACACTTCCCCTTTCTCCTAAACATATATATTCCATATTTTTCTCTATCTATATGTGTGTATACATGTGTATATGTACATGTATGTGTACTTAGAGTAAACTGATATAAATTGGTGCCTATTGCTAATATCTAGGATAATACCCAATATACATAAGTACTTACAGATTATGTAAGTACTTATACTAGGACCCTAACATAACAACATTTAAAATTTATTCAAAGCAGACTCTATATAGGGTTTAAATGTCACTTGCATCTCTTTCTTGGGAAGTCATCCCTAATTCCTAGAACAGGTTAGGTCTCCCTGTTGGGTATGTCCAAAGCACCTGTTTTCTGAATTACAACATTCTCTACACATTGTTGTAAGTACGTGCTTAATGCCTGGCTGTGGCACCATGAAGACAGTAACATGTCTTTCCTGTTCACCAGTGTAACCCCAACATCTTTTACAGTACCACCCACACAGTATGCACTCAATACATACTTAATGATTAAATGAACACAGTCATAACAACATTTGTCTTTATATCAATATTATCGAGACCTTATTCTACAAATTTATTGTTTTTCCTCTCAGACACCTACCAATGGCAGAATTAGTAAAAACGTTATCATTCTGTAGAAATTAATGGAAAACTAATTAATGGAAATTAATGAAAATTAGTGGAAAATCTTAATTTGTTTGTGCTGCCATCATAATCGACTTTGTACACATACACATACGCATATGGAGTCAGTCGCGACCCCTGCTAGAGAGCACCCACACACAACCATGTCCCGCATGTGCGTGCTGAAGCTGCCATGAGGAGTACTTCAAGTGAAATTCTGTAATGTCACAATGGACAACCAATTCCTTCTTTTGAACATAACTTATATCTCTGTAAGTTTACTGTGGTTGTAAGAAGGTAACAACAGAATTTTTCTAAAGAACTACTACTACATAAAAAAAAGGAAGTGTCCGCCCTGACCAGTGTGGCTCAGTTGTCTGGGTCCGGTCCAAATTCCAGGTCAGGGCACATGCTGGGGTTCTGGGTTTGTCCCTGTCCCGGCGCATACAAGAGGTAACTGATTGGTGTTTCTCTCCCTTTCTTTCTTCCTCCCTTCCCCTCTCTAAAAAATAAATAAATAAAGTCTTTAAAAAGTAAATAAAATCTAAATAAAAGAAAAAATAAAGTATCCTATAAAAACAATTTTCTTCTCATTCATAAGTAAAGAAACACGAAATTTATTACTCAATTATTTTCAAGATTTATCCAAGTCATTACATTTTTGTTTGATATACACATGAATACTACAAATCTCTTTGGTCTCACATTATGTTCAGTTTTCAATGTTTATGTTTATATGCCAGGAGGAAGAAGAGGAGATAGGAGAAAGAAATAAAAAAAATGGCAAGATGGATGAGAAGGACACACACCTAAGAGACGATGAAAGTCTTTGAGGGCAGCTCTTAAGTAAGAGGGGCAGTGCGCCATCTTTACGACAACTTGTGTTTGCAACAACAGCCATCCAGAAGCTGGTATTTTTCTCCTAGGCTTGATGTCTGCAACTTTCCCACCTGATACCTAGGTTAACAATCATACTCGGAGTGCAACTGGTCAGCCAGTTAAACCTCTCAAGTACGGACAACTGAGAGACAACAGAGCAGCAAAAGATATCTATTTTTATATACATACATATATAATTTATTTGTAAACTATTTAATATATTCCACAAAATGTATCTATTGAATATCATGCATTCAAAATTAATCACTGATATTTGTATAGCTATTTAAAGAAAAAATACAATGGAGGAATTTTCAAGTTTCAGTGCTTTCTTTTCCCCAATATGGCTCCCTAATGCAGGCATGCCTCAAGGTTAAACCCTCACCTCCATGGACGCAGCCCTTATCTCTAAGCAAGTGATTCTCAATCTTCTACAGTCTGTTTACTCCTGATGCATCCTACATATGCATGGTGTGCAGGATGTCAAAGCTGAGGGGTTTCAAAAGAGACTTCTTTTTCCTGACCAAAGCTAACACTGCTGGAGACTCATTTTTCCTGGCTGAAAGGAGCCCGCTTCTCCCTGTGCCCCAGGATGGAGGCTTTCACTCCTTTCCACAGCCTGTTAGATGTCAAATGTTTCTCCCTCGGTGTTTTTCAAATCTCTGAATGAAAACAGTTCTACCAGTCCCTTACTACTTCTTTCAAACTGCTTTAGAAGAATCTTTAAATTTCTCCCTGCCTCTCATCCTAAAAATCAAAGATGATCATACCTTTCTCAAAAAATTCTCAGATTACCACCTCAGGTACCCTAAAGGTTGCATTGAGATTGTAACTCAGATTCTTTCTCTTAGTATTTACAGACCTTTAGAATATAATCTCTACTTATTTTTTTAAAAGATTTTATTTATTTATTTTCAGAGAGAGAGAGCAAAGGAGGGAGAAAGAGAAGGAGAGAAGTATCGATGTGCAATTGGTCGCCTCTCGAACCGGCAACATTTCAATTCGTAGGCTGGCGCCCAGTCCACTGAGGCACACCAGCCAGAGCTAATCTCTACTTACTTTTTAGGATTATCTTTTAAAACATTCCTTTCTTCTCCCAACGTTTACCATCCTTGAACAAAACCTGGATATCACTCACCCTAAAGCCTTTGCTCAAGTCATATATTCAATTTGGAGCACTCTGAGCTGCCCGAAGTCCTCCCAGCCCCTTGATGCCCAACCCCTCGAGTCCCTTCACAAAGTTATCTTAGATTCTCTTTTTTTTAAGATTTTATTTATTTATTTTTAGAAAGGGAAGGGAGGGAGAAAGAGTGAGAAACATCAATGTGCAGTTGCTGGGGGCTATGGCCTGCAACCCAGGCATGTGCCCTGACTGGGAATCGAACCTGCGATGCTTTGGTTCACAGCCCGTGCTCAATCCACTGAGCTACGCCAGCCAGGGCGTTATCTTAGATTCTTTGCAGTTAAAAAAATTCATTTCTCATATTTTTCCAGCACATTTTCACAATTCTATTATGGCACTCACCACAGCACATCTTTGATAGGAAATGCCTATCTCTTCTATTTCTTGTGAATTCCTAGAAGGCAGAAACCATACCATTTACCTTCAAGATTCCTACACAGGGGCTTATAGACAAAAGCTCATGGAACGCTTGTGGATCACTGAATAAAGAAAAAATGAGTGAATATTCTTTAACTTTTTAATTTTATTCATAATGACCCTTGTTCCCTTTTCCTGCTTGAGGAAGCTATTTAACTTCTGTTTTGGGTTTTGAAATTGTCTATACATAAGTAACCCTTTTCTTGGGGGCTTAAGAGTATGTGCTGTTCTTGTTAGTTCCCCACTTGAGGAGCTCCAGTCAGATGAGAAATCCCGTTTTATAATCTACTTCTGCACACAGGCAAGTGAGACTCAAACTCAGGGTTCATCTCCTGGGAGTTGAAAGCTTCAATCTTGAGTAAAGCAAAAGCTGTCTAACATTTATACGGCTTAAAGTTATTGAGTTGCATTCTTTCTCTTTTGAGTGAGGGACACATTAAAAAACAACTGTGTGTTTTAGACTGTTATGGCTGTAGGAGTAAGGAAATACATCCATCCTAAGGAGGCCCGAGAAGGAGCTCCTGGGTTTCATCATTACCAGAGACTCAACAAGTCACTTCAAAGACGAGGAAGATATCAGACATAGGAAACAAGTGCATCTTGGGTACGGCACCTTCTTGGTCCCTTTCCTTAATTCTCCTCTTTCGGTTTGAATGCAACCACAGAATATGAATAATGAAAACCTTTTTAGAACTATCAAGCCATGAAAAGAAACAGAGAAACTTTAATGCACATTACTAAGTAAAAGGAGCCAATCTGAAAGGGCTATATACTGTATGATTCAAACTGTATGACATTCTGGAAAAGGCAAAACTATGGAGCCAGTAAAAAGATCAGCGCTTGCCAGGAGTTGGAGGTGGGAAGGGATGAATAGGTAGAACATAGAGGATTTTGAGAGCAGTGAAAATACTCCCTATGAAACCATAATAGCAGATATATGTCGTCATACATTTGTCCAAACCCACAGAATATACAACAGCAAGAGTGAACCCTAATGTAAACTATGGACTGTGGGTGATAATGTGTTAGTGCAGGCTCATCAGCTGTAATACATGGGCCACTCTGGTGGGGAACGTTGATAACTCCCCTCGTAGGGAGAGGCCGTGCATCTGTGGGGGGACAGGGGAAGTCTCTGTTCCTTCCCCTCGATATTCTGTGAACCCCAAACTGCTCTAAAAAACAAAGTCTTAATAAAAATAAAACATAAAAATCTTTCATATTGTATAATGTGTTAATAAACAAAAAATCTATCCTATTTGATTTTCCTAATGATTCTGCCAGGTAGATATTATATCTTCCACTTTAAAGATTAAAAAACAGAGACTCAAGAGAGGCTAAATTCTCAAGATCACATGATTATTAAGTGCACTGACAGATCTAAATATTCCAGTAGTTAGACACATTAGTTTATAGTGTAACGCTAACCCTAACACGTTACATTATAAATTGGTTCATTGGGTAAAACGAACCAATTTACCCATTGATGAGTTGTATTATCTTGGAATATTCATCTAAATTCTCAGATCCTCTGTTTACACATCTATAAAATTGAACCATAATAGTGCCCACTTCATTCTGCTGCTTTGTGGATTACTTGAGTTTGTGGATCTGAAGTAAATCACACAGGGTGTGTGTGGTCCATGGTAGGAGCTCATCAGTGATACTGCATCAGTAGTGTTAGTATCAGCAGCAGCACCCCAGATGTGCTGGGTGCAAATAAAGGGATCCAGGTACCCCTTGCTTAGTGACTCAGGACAGAAGCTACCACTTACTCTTAAGTTTTCCTACCAATATTTAATTGAATAGAATTCTGATAGGAACTCTGTGCTTTCATGGCCTCCCCAGCAGCCCAGTCACGCAATGTGGCCTAGGCTTCAGGCCCCTCTTTACTGTAATATCAAGAAATATATGTTTGATCTTTGTCTCCAGTTCCTGGCACAGAGCTTCCAAAACTCTCATGATTTCCTGAGTGACAGAGGTGAGAGGGGAGTTTTTGTTTTTCATAATGGTCCTCTTTCCACACCTGAGTTCATACTAATGACACCTCTTGGAGGATGGGGTCTCCTTGCCAGAGGAACCCACCGCGTGGGGAGAGCATTGGAACTTTCTGTCCCATTCCTGGACCTCTGAGGAGAGGAGAGAGCTTGGAGAGTGACTTAACCACCAATGGCCAATAATGAAATCAATCATGCTTATGCAATGAACCTCCAAAAAACCCCTAAGCTTGGGGGGTTTGGGGAGCTTCTGGGTTGGTGAATACACTGAGATACTGGAAGGGTGGTGCACGCAGGGGGGCTTGCAAGCTCTGCGCCCCTCCCCCATGCCTTGCTGTATGCATCTCACTGGGCTGTTCCTGAGTTGTTTCCTTTTTAATAAATAGGTATTAGAAATTAAAGGGCTTTCCTGAGTTCTATGAGCCATTCTAGCAAATTATCAAACCCCAGATGGGGGATGTGGGAACTCCCAATTTATGTCCAGGTGAGATGACGTGGGACTTTCAACTGGCCTCTGAAGTGGGGATTGTTGGGGCAATCTTGTGGGACTGAGCCGTTAACTGGTGGGGTCTGCGCTAACTCCTAGTAGTGCCAGAATTGTTAATGTGAGGGAAGACATCCCACACGTTTTGTCAGGAGTGTTGTGAGTAGTACAGAGCAAGAGGTTTCTGCTTTACTGGCTTTCTGTTCTATGACCAGTAAACATGAGACAGGGCAACCATGTCAAAGAACAGGAAGCCAAAGAAAATATCAGCATGTTGGTCAATCCCAGAGATTTTCAGAACCGGGCAACTAATTTCTTATGAAGAGGCAAAGTGAGTTCTGAAGCCCTCAGTAGATATGCTTGGTATATCTCTCATGCTCCACTTAAGTCGTCTTAATATGTTTAGGCTATTAAAAAAACAACAACCGTGACCTTCAGTTGGTTTAATAGGAAGGATTCTACATTTTATACTTACAGTATACTTTATATATAAAAATTCAGAATGGCTAGGGAGTATGATTTTAATATTTTTAGTGAAGACAGTCTTGTATCACTGCTTTTCACATTTCTATTGTTTTCCCAACCCTCTTGAAGTGAATGCTGTGGTTTGCAGAGTGGGTCCTCAGTGGCTTCGCTGCATCATTGACTGGAAAGGGCCTGCAATGAACTAGGACACTTCCCACTCAAAGAATATCACAAATTTAGCAAAAACAGTTGCTTCCCAGAAAACTGGTCACACTTTTCAAATTTTCTTTTTTCTAATGACTCTCAGGTGAATGAATTGGTATCTTTCTGGCTACATGTGAAAAATTAGGTGTTTGTTTTTTATAGGATGTTATTGCTATGTCAGGGTAAGGAGGGTTGAGAGGTTCATGACTATGATTGTGTCGTACCAATTAATTAGTAAGTAGGGATATTTAATAACCTGCTGAAGGAAGTCAGAAGTTTAAAGTGCCAAAGAGTTAATTTTTTTTCACATAGTCAATGTCATTCTAAACAGGAAAAAGTAGTTCCTGATGTGTAGATGATTAAAATCCTTACAGAAACATTTTTCTTCTTCAGGGGGTCTAATCTGGGAAGAGAAAAGAGCTTGGATAGTGGACTGAATGAGAATAGAGGGTGGATATGAGACCAGAGGTCTCAGCAGGTCAAGGACAAAATATGATCAGGGGACTGGAGAACGAGAAGGCTAGGAGATTAGGAAAACCCCACCAGTCCACCTGCCTCCAGGGGCTGTTGCAAAGGCTGAAGGAGAGAGTGGATGCAGGGCAGGATTGGTCCTGAGGAGCCACCTAGGGGGCAGAATGTCATTCTCTGCTCTGCCTCTTGCTGACCAAGTGATCCTGCAAAAGTTACTTATGTTATGAGGAAATTATGTTAATTTCTGTGCAGATGCAATGAGATAACAGAATGTACTTTGCGCTAGTTAGCACTCCGAGGTTAGTTATTACTTATTATTTTTATTACCTCAGGTCCCCTATTGAAAACTCCAACCCCAACATGCTCCATTCTACTTTCCTGTTTTATTTTTTCTCTAGAACATATTACCATCTCCAGTATATTTTACTTATTTATCTTATTTTTGACTTGCCACATTACAATGGAAGCTCCAAGCCACAGGAATTGTTTTCTGTTTTGTTCACTACCAGGGCCTGCCTAGGACAGTGCTAGTGTACACAGCACTCAATATGAATTTGTTGAAGGAAAGAATCATGGCCTAGTGTAGAGGAAGGGTGACCAACTGTTAGTTACAAATAGCCAAAATGACCCCTGCCAGTGGGGACCATTTCCAAGACGTGGCCAGAGGTGTGGGTTGCTGAGTCGAGTGGAAGAAAAGTATGTGGGAGCTGACAAAGTCAGAAAGGCCCTGAAGCCAGGCCCGCAGAGCTGCAGGACTTTCCATGGAGAGTGCCACAGGAGACAGGCTGGTCCCTGGGGAGAGTGGGGTGCAGTCAAGGAAACAGGTGGGCAATTTTGGCAGAGAGCCCTTGAGTGCAGAGAAGGATGTTTCAGGGGAAGTGACATTCTCAAAGGCGGGATGGGAGTAAGAGCAGTAAAGAGGAGCACGGAGCAGCCCAGAGATGTGTGCAAGATGCTGTGCGCCCAGGGGATGGAGATGATATCGACACAAGAGCACTCAAGAATGCATGGCTGCAGGGTTTGTTCTTTTTTTCATCACCACATACAAGGTGATTTTGTAGTTAAAGCAGCTAAGCAAGGAGAAGGACTGCACCTCTCCGGAAACATTTTGATGGCAAAATGCTCTCAGAAACTGTTCAAATATGTAACAGTCACATTTCCTACTTGTGATGGAAATATCTTTCCCTTCCTCCCATCTCAGAAGGATACTTGATAATTTCAATAGGATATACTCCTGGGAGAATTAATTAAAAAAGTTATTACTTTTTTGTAACCTCGACTTTTTTATTAACGTAATTTACATAGGTTAAGATTTCAGTGAGATTGTTTATAAAAGTAAAACATTAAAAAAAGCTTTGAGACAACAGTGTGGTGATGGCCAGAGAGAAGTGGAGGTGGGCAAAGGGGGGGGGGGGAAACAGGGACATCTGTAATAGTATCAATAATAAAAATAAAGGAAAAGAAAAAAAAAGAAAGCTTTGGAACTCTTGTGAGTTACAACTGCTGTCTAACACTTTCCTATGCCTCTAGTTCAATAAATTTGGAAAAGAGAAGCACCTCATGTTACCTCCAAAGAAACTCACAAGCCCATGTTCATTAGTCAGTGGCTCAAACCCTTACTCGCTGACTACGATGCAGGAGCAAAGCAATGAATAAGACGGGGTGAAGTTCTGAACAGTATAAACACACCATTTAGAGGCCAATGAATAGTAATTTAAATGAATTTAGAAAAAGTTAATTTTTTTGACATGGAAATCTTTCTTCCTTTTCTACATTCCCTGAATGAAGAATTGAAGAGAATAATTAATATTAATAATTACAATTGTAGGTAAAATCAGAGTGCCCCCTAGAAGAATATGCCAGAAATGTTATTTAATAAACCATGTTTAATGGCAATCTTTTGGGAATATAAAAATTTGGGAAGGGGCGCCATTCTCAAGGCACTTGAACATGCTACCATTTCTATGTCATTTTATCATCACAGCAGAAAATTAAAAAAATCCTTTCAGGTTTAACTAGCTAAAAATATCTGAGACTAATGTTTATAAACAATGAAAACAAACCATCTCCGTTCTTAAAACATAGTCGTTCTTGCTCAGGTGGCAAGGTGTTATCTTTAGTTCCCCCTAAATTTTCCCCTGAAGTTGATTCTGAGGTACCTTTATCTTTACAAGCATTCCTCGATGAGATAAGGAGGGACACACATTAGTGACATGGCTGCCCTGGAGTCCCCTGGGGAGCTCTGTTTATATTTCCCAGATTTGAGCAAGGTCCAAACAATGATAACTCAGCACAGATTCTAAGTAATTTTTATTAAAACTTTCTTGCATGACTTCTCTTGGCCCAAATTGAGATGCTTAAGGAATTTGGTTCTTACTAATTGGGATGAGAATATTACCAAGTTTAGACAGTCAGAAATCTACTAAGAAACATTGTATTTTCTGAAAGTAAAAAACGTGGTCCACATTATGTTATTTCACACATTTATTAATATTTATGTTTGACTGATAATACATATTTTAAAAACAAACCAACAGTCAAAAATTGTCTTTAGATTGGTATCTTTCAGGAAAGAATATCTCTCTTTTTAAACAAACCCCAACTAAAACACAAGCTAATGAGCCAATAGATAACTCCAAAGCCAAAGCAAACAGCAACAACACAAAACCTGCCAAAGTAGGTTTCTTTTCTTTTTTTTTGAAATTCAGGCCATTTTTGAGGATTGCTGGTAATGTATCGCCTAATTTCCTGGTGAGAACAGGGTGCACTACAGCTTCAAGGCCAGACTGAACCAGAGCAAGGACCTTTGCAATGTGCAAGTATTTTCGGTACCTCAGGATTACCAATGTACTCAACCCACCCCTTTGGAAATATGCTGATCAGTAAAAAGACGCCTGGGCACTTTTTAATTCCATCTTATTCAAAGAGAAAGCATAGAAGGTCATAAGTTTGTAGACTTTGCATCTCGGTCATTACAAATCAATGACCTGAGACAATCAAGTCTTCCAGCGTGATGTGGACTGCCTGTCCTCCTATCCTCTACCTGAGCCAGGACAGGAAACCAGGTATTTGGAAAGCTTTAAATCAGACCATATTTTTGCTGCTATCCAAACCACTGCAAGCTAAAGATTTCCATTTCTAGGACCATCCTGTGAGGAAAACTCACTGTTCACAGAAAAAAGCCAAACCACACACACACGACCAAAGCATCTGTCAGTCACTTTCACTTTTAAAACTGCACAAAAACACATCGACTTTGGAGCCCTTTCCTGTTGTCACGAAACACAGACACGACTTCAATACTGAGATTCAATTCTAGAGCAGAATAGTTTTTGGCCAATTTTTGATCCCTGAATACATATAGCTATTTAAAATGATAAAAAAAAAATAGGGGCTTGAGTGATAAATATTTATGTGTAAGATGACCCATCAATTAAATTACTTCATTCCCCCCCCATTAGTTTAAATGGGTCATTTTATCAAATGCTGGGCCTGTTAAAATTATTTAGAATTTAAATATAAAACAGAAGAATATTAATCCTTAATACAGAACATAAATTATCCAACACTGAGGTTAGACATCTCACACATTCATGTGTATTTCCCTTAATATCCTAAGACAGAGTCCAGCGACAGTTGTCCAGTGTACCGCAGTCATTCCTGTGTGGTTTCAGGAGACGTAAACAGAACTCACTAAAGTACACCCCCATTTCTTTCTCTTCCTCATTTTTCCGATCCTCCATGTAGCTTCCTTGTTACAAGGATTTCTATATACGTACTTACATTTTACAATAATGAATGTTATTGCTGAAATAGTAATTATCCAAAACAGAGTTAAATGCCAATTCCAACCAAAAATGTCTTTATATTTGTTGCATTGCATTTGCAAAAGTATGAGGAAAGAGCCCTGGTTGACAGAGTTAAGTTCCTTGGACAAAAACGTGTTTTTTGTTTTTTGTTTTCAATTTAACACAGTTAATTAAGCAACTAATATTAAATGCAAATTAGCTTTAATTTTTAATATGAAAAAATTGAAGATCCCATACAAACCAAATTCATGTAATATTTCTTTAGTATTTAATATTTTCTAAGTAGCCATAGCATTTTTATATAGAGACTAGGTCTTTTGAAGAGAATTGGGATTTTGAAATGCAGATGGAGGACAAAGGATGAGGGGAATATAAATTAGAATCTGGTATGCTATGTACTACTTACCTTCAAAAGTCAAATAAAACTTTCCTCTGTCAAACCAAACGAGGGAAGGCTGTTCATTCTCTGTATGGCCAGGAGTTGAAGCGGGATGGGAGAGGTTAAGGAGAGGGAGAGAGAAGGACACAGTATGAGTTAGAGAGCAGGTCGTTAATCTCACTATGGGGGAGGGCAGAGGCACTGCATGCCATTAGCGTGCAGGGGAAAGGGAAGGCTGGCGATCTATGGGGTTTTGTTTTTGTTTTTAGTTCAGGAAACAGAAAGCAAAGCGAAGCTATGGAGGCCTAAAGGGATGGGCACGTGTCGTTGGTAGCTTGACACTGGGTGCTTGTGCGCATGGAGCGGAAGTCTTCCTGGCCATGCAGGGGCGTCAGCATATTTTAACTGCACTAGTTTGGGCAAACTGTCATTCAGCAATTGCTGTATCCATTTCACCTTCGATGTCAACCCCTTCTACGTTTTCAAAAAGATGAATGCAGTTACGGGTCATACAAACTTAGTTTAGGTTTTAAATGACAATAGCATTGCATATGTCAATTTAATGTTTCTGGAAGATGTCATACATCTTCCATCCCCTTCCCTGGAATCACCTTAGGAAGCCAGACACAAAACACCTTTTACCTATGTACCAAAGAGAAAACAAGGTTGCTAACAGTGTTCTATTCTTTTTTAAATTAAAAAGCAGTCACTGGACATGTAATTCTGAGCAGTTAAATTATTCCTTCCTTTATAAATTCACAAAGCAAAAATAGCATCTCACCTTTTTTGATCCTTTTCACTGAGAAACTGTCATGCAACCTGCTGCTTTCTAGTATGTTCACTTAAAACAATTCAATGGCACGAGGTCCACAATGAACAGGAAACAGACAGGGTGCATCTGAGAGGCACTGGACACTCATGAGGTGCGCAGCATGTCCATGAAGTTTTTAGCATTCCGATGGCATAATGGCTTGGATTTTTAAAGTCTAGATATCTAGAGATCACTTGGCTAGCACCATACCTGCAGGGGTTTCACAGCGCCTTTCAAATGAGGGCAGTTTGTCATAAAAAACATCATCTTCTGACACTACGAACCAAAGAAATATAAAGGAATGGAAAACAAAAACACAAATACAAATCCCAAATGAAATCAAGCAGCACACTTTACTGATCAAAACACAGGAATGATTTTAATGGAAAAATGAAACAAAACTTAAGATGCCGGGAGTATGACTAGGACATAAAAAAGTATGTGCTCATTTCATGATAATTCTATGAGAACCAATTACATATATATTTTTAAAGGAAAGTTTTAGCATTTGAATTTGGCTGAATTCAGTCCCATGGAAGAAATCACGCCTCCACTTTTTCCGGGAGTTGTTAAAGGCACTATCATTAATAATTGACTTGTGCAAGTGTATCTCACTCAGACACAATTCTCAAAGGGCCAGATATATGTCCATCAACAGAACCTTGTGACAGCCTCACAGAACCACCCAGCATGTACTTCCCCCCATGGGGAAAGAGGAAGCTTTCAAGAAGACCATGAAAAAGCAACAGTATAAATCTGAGGTCCTTGAATGAAGCATCCCATTTCTACTTCATCAGTATCCAAATTCAATTTGCCTTGTACCTGTCTTTGGCAGTTATGGACTATTTATTTTGAACAGCACTATTGTAATTCCATCTTTAGCTCTAGTATCCAGCTGTGGCCAGATGTCTCTGTAAATTGGTCTGAACAGTTGCTTTGGACTCCAAGTGTCCCAGATCTCTGCACATGGTCCCCCTTCTCCCCAACTAACAAATGCAGGTAATTAGAGCATCACTCTACATGCTCTAATCTGACATCTGACATCTGACAAAAAAAAAAAAGTATTCCATGTCATAGGTTCTAAGGATATTATAATAAATTTAATAGAAAAATTGAGCAAAATCTGTACAAAGACCACTAAGAGAGAATCCTTCCTATAACGTAGAGAAGATAAGGAAATGAAGGAGGGCAGTAAAACTATTCCATAAACAATGTTTCTTGGAAAAGTTTCTACTAGCTTGCCTCCTAGACTTAGGGAGTAAGGTAGGGAAACTATCTCTTTATCAATTCCTAAGGTTCTAGGATATCACCTGTTAATCAGTTTTTGTTATACATATGGCTTGTTGGTGGCTAGAACAAATTAAAGCAACTCCTATATTACCTACAGAAGAGGAAAAGGACTAAGGGGGGCATTCTGTAGTCTCTAAAGAAAACAGGAAGCAAAATAGTTACATTGGCAGTAACAATGTAACAGTGCCCTTTCATACCTACTAGTGGGAAATGATGGAGGACTTTTCCTTTTTTCTGAAGTACTAATTTCCTATTTACAATCTCATTCAAATGAGAAGCCTCCAATACTGCCATTTGTTCTTTGAGATGAAGTTGCAAGAAAATAGTTCATAAAGTTTAATAGTGACCTTCTGATTTTTTTATAGTGGTTGTGGACATTGAGGGCTTGTAAGAAAATAACCTAAAAAAAAACAGGAAAACTTGAAAAGTGAGTCACTGGATAGCTCTATGCTTGATTGAAATAAGGGCAACACCTGAATTAAATAAAGAAGAAAAAATTTCCTTAAGGACTAACTACTAAGGCAAGAGCCTCAAATTGATATATAATGGAGAAGCCAGGGCTGAAGACAGACCTTTCCAAAAACTAGCAGAAAGAAAAAAAAAAAGACTAAAATTATATGTGGGAATTTTTAATTGGGATTAAGAATATCCATGTCCAACCGCCTGTTTCTTTTTATGCAGGATAACTGGCATTAGCACAATGTATTTTTAAAAGAAACCTTATCCAATTCAGAATTGCCTTCCAGGTTGGAGGGACAAAAGTTTGGAGGGAATATTTTAACTTTGAGATGCTATGGTTAACACCCCAGTACTGCATACCAATGACCTTTGCTCAAATTTCTATACCAAAGGATAAATCAAAGTTCATGAAGGCTTCCTTTGTTGCCCACAAGTGATTACTTGTCTTTCATTACAGATTCCTGGATCTTAAAGAGGCAAATGAAAATGCATAATTAACAGTGAAGGAATATAATTAACAGTAAATTTAACAATGAAGAAAAATTATCTTTATTTTGGTCTTTTTGAATTGGGGTCTCCAATGAAGATTCTGCAAACATCTAAAAAAACCTGACCATCACCACAGCAATAAGAAACAAGTAATAAAAATGGATATTTACATTTAGAGATAATTCCCTGTTTATTTCTACCTCAAATGTCTAAGAGTTTATTTCTTATAATAGAGTAACTTTAAATATTTTCTCCATTCAAATAATATTAATAGATTTTTCTCCAAAACCATAGAATGAAGGTCCTGTGAGGTGTTCCTGAGTACAAAAAGAGAATATTGTATTTCATTGATGTTAGAATGTACTTTTTCCCATTTTAACCTCTGCAACTGGAGTGGGTCCTAAAAACGTGGTAAGAAAGCATTGCATCTTAGCTTAGTTGGCAGCATCTCCTCTGCTTTCTTAGTCATCTACACAGTGACTGCATCTTCTAATGGATATCTTCAGTTCAGTAAAGGAGAGTCTCACAGAAGCTCTTCATTATTTGAGTGTGACAATACACAGGCAGTCCTGTTTTCAGGTGTGGCATCAGATTTACTCCTTTATAGTCACAGCTCTCATGGAAGATTTTATGTCAAAAGGCTTACAGGGGCATATTCTTATATGAAGTATCACATAGGAAGATTAAACTTGCTCTTAAATTTTTAGTCCTTAAGTTACATTAAACTTTGCTTATTGGTTCCTACCACACTTGTCCCAATTTTGGCTCAAGTGTCCCAGTAAATGTCAAAAAGTACTGTGGTGGTGGGAGGGGAATGCTGAGCCACCAGCTTCAGAGAATTTGCTGCTGAAATTCTCTATCTCCTTGAGCCACCTGACTTCATTAAGTTGACACTCCGAGACTGTAGGGAATAGTTAGTCCTTTGGTGCTAAGAGCCAAAGCACGCCCTCTCCAAACAGAGATAAACACCAGCAGACAAACAGCTGCTGGGCCACTTGACAATGTGGTTGCTTTAGTGAGAAGTGGCTGTCAGGTGACCTGCAGCAGCAGGAAATAAAGAACAGGAGAGTGAGGAATGTAGTGGGAAGATGAAAACTGAATTAAAAATAACAAAAACCAAACAGATTAAATCAGAATGCTCCTCAGCAATGAAGCAATGTGACCATCCTTTCAGGTGGCTTTTTAAAATAAACCCCTCCGTGGTTCATCTTGAAAGAATGCATGCTAGATGTGTTCAGCATTAAAGTCACTGGCCCAGATTTGAGATTTCTGCAGCAGGGAGTATAAAAACACATTGTGGAAAACATGGACACAGTTCAAAATCCCTGTGTGCGATTTTCTCTGTGAATCTCAATGAGTTGAAAGAACATGTTAGACGGTCATCTGAGGTCACTGAGGTTTGCTTTCTGAGTGATAGTTTATTCTTATTTTCCTCTTTGACCAACCAGGAAAGTCACGTGGAATAGGTGGGGCAAATGATCTTAAGAACAACAACAAGAAAACAACAAAAACCAGAGCAGGAGTGGGGAAAGTGGCTCCAATAATCAAGAGTATTAAAAAGTTAAAAAATAAGGTCGGAATATTACAGAAAAAATCCCCCAAAAAGTCAGAGAGAAAAGAAATAACAGGCATATAAATAGGAAGCTCCAATTGCCCCAATTAATGATGCAGATAAAGAATAGAGTGTATATATATATAAATATATATATATACACACATACACATTTATATATATAAGTATATATGTATACTTATATTTATATATATATAATATGTTAAATATCTGTTTTAGTGCATCATATGAGATTGGATAGCTGGCTGTATTTTCACCAAACTTGAAGGATTATTTGGGCTGGTATAATTAATAATATAGAGCATGTGATATAGTTGAACTCCTCTTTGGGGCTCCTAAGAGGCACACCTTAACTTATTCCACTGCAAAAATGGAGTTCTTTTCCAGAAGAGCTTCTGGTTTTGATCAAGCTACTACTCACATGGGCAACTCTGTAGCATGCTCTTGGTAAATAGCAGGAATTTATTTAGCTTTGGTTAGTGATTCTCCCAAGCGATGCACGATGGTCGGCTGCTTTATAACATGGAAGACTTGGGAGGGAAGTTCTGACAATAAAGGAGAACAATGGGAAAAAATGGAAAGGGAAAGCCCCAGGTCAGACACCATGCACACAGGACAGGTGGCAGGAGCCTAGGGAAGATGGGTGAAGATGTTCAGAGAGAGACCAGCCTTGGGAAAAGGGAAGATGCTCCAGGCAAAAGGAGGCCTTAAAACCTGGGAAAACCATCCCGCTGAGCAGCCACTCTCCACTCTTCGCTTTCATCACAGGAAAGAGGCACAAAGGCATTTACTGAAAATGCCAGCAATGACTTATTTCTCAGGGAACACTGACCACAAATCACTGAAAAGCACTAGAAAAAAATGTTAAAAAGTTTGCCCAAGTCCCACAATGCTGATGTGTACACCATCTGTTGACATAAAAACTACCAAAAATAATGAAGAAATTAAAGCTTCAAGAAAATAAAAGTTCTAAATTTTGTAATTTCTGATGTGTTACATGGTTGGAATTTAAATTAACATTCCCCATCAAAGGAGATTATTTTGATTATAAGAAGTAATATCGAAATTACAGGACCTTATTTGACAATTTCTTCCTTGCTTTTATAAATAGCTCTGTATGGAATAGCACAAGAGAATTCCTGCACTTTGCCTCCTTTGCTGAGAAGGTGCTTTTAAAAGAAGAGTCAGATGATAGTAGCAAAACACACAGCAAAACAATTTTGACCAGAAACATAAGGCCTTGGGGTTTCCAGATAAAAATACAGCCAGTCAAAACCACAAACAGATGAAAAGAGAGGAGAGAATTTTTACCAACTGTGGGAGTGGTGGCTGCACTCAAGGAATTGGTGGACGATATCGAAGAGGTGCTTTCAGCCCGGGCTAGGGGTGCGATTGGAGGAGGGCTGGCAGAATGTATGGGAGGGCTGAAAGGTCTGGGCTGCAGAGAGAAGAGAAGAGATGGGCAGTTAGATACACAGGTCATGGTGCTTTTGCTCTATATTCCTCACGTCTCCCAGCCCCCACTACAAGTCAGGTGCTAAAAGTACAGGCAACATTATTTTTACACTGAAATTGATTATATCAATACAGGAGCTTGTAGATGGAGCTGGAGGAACCATAAACCACAAAGTGTTGCATTGCACTCAGTCAGTATATCAGACTTAGAGAACCTGAGATCTGTGACGCACTCAGTGATGTTCCAGGACTGTGAACTCATACACTCTCAGGGACTAAGCAGGTAATATAATTGGAAATTTTAAATCCATTTCAAGACCTTTAAGTACAAAACACTGTAGTGTGCACCTGAAACAAATATTAGTAACATCACCAGTCTGTGGCTCCTGTTCACAGATACCAAAGAAATTTACTTCTGCCAGGAGTCTCTTCATTGTTCACATAGAATGCTTTCCACCTCTCAGCCTTAAAATACGATGTAAGAAACTTCCAGAACACACATTGGGCCGCCCTCTCTCTTATAGCTGTATAGTGTGCCTACCATCAATAACTTCTTTGTAGTCTGGGGACAGAAATAAAGACTTGTTCTCTCTTGGGGGTCTTTCAAAACCAGATATATATGGTGAAAAGAAACACATCCCTTTCTAAAGGTTTAGCACAAGTGAACATTACTGTATTAATTTGCATCAAACCCACTGCAGCAGAACTGGGGGCCCCAGCATGCCTATTCCTACCACTTAGAGCCTGGCTTGAAAGATGGTAGAGATGTGAGGAGGGTTGAGATGAACACCCATACCACAGTGGCTGTCTTTCAGATGCCACCTGTCAGGGCCATTGGCACAAGCGATCTAAGGCTTAGCTCACGTTGGGATGGCTGAGCAAGCCAGAGCTGAAGGGAACATACCACATCTCCGACTCCAGGTTTTCCCGGAGGTAGCTTTGGCCGAGATGGAGGCCGGGGAGGAGGTGGCGGAGGGGTAGTGCTGCTGCAGGGAACCAAGGGAGTGGCCGGCCGAGCAGGGGACGATGCACCTGAAAAACAAGCGGGTTGTTTAAAAATGGCTGGAAGCACAGGTGGCCAAAGCGCCATCGTCATGAGTCTCTCCCCCATTCCCACAGTGCAATGCCAATCCCAGACAGTTTTTTTCACTTCAGCCATTAGTATATTCAACACTGTAGCACACGGTATTTTTTTTTTAATACAGAAAAAAAATCACTCAGTTGAACTATGGTTGATGGCAGAAGCTGAAGCTCATTGCCTTTTGTTGTCATGTGACACCCAGTGAAAGGTAAATCCTTTTCTTAGTGACAGGAAATGTATTTTTAAGACTCTTTTGGCTGGGTGGAGGGTAGCTTTCATTTTGAACACATGTACACCAAACTTATAATAAATCTTTGATTTTTGCATATTTGGAATTTGTTTATGTCTAGGATGAGAATGGAAGTTAGAACCTGAAGGAAGTCGAATGAATTTTCCTCATTATATATATATATATTTTTTAAACACATATAAGAGATTTATACTGTTTCAAGATATGAGTGCTCACTTTATAAACATAAGCAAACGTTTGATGTTAAGCAAAGGACAAAATATAAGAAGGTAAATTCGGTGTTGCATGAATACTTTGTGTTTAGAATCCTCATAAAAGAAACACATTGACTTAGACATTCTGATTTAAAGGAGGCTGCTTAGGAATCTGTTCTACATTGAGCTTGCCCACTATAATGTTTGTGATGATTTTAGAAGAGCCTCTTGGATTTACTTTTCTGGCTGTCAATGACAAGCATGTGAAACACAGAAGACACACAGAGGCCGGCATGCACACCAATCAGCACACCAGCAGGGGCCTTAGAACTCAGGAGTCTGCCTATTGTCGCTCATATGTCTGGGATGCATAGGTAAACTACTTGGCTAAAACCCTTAAGTCAAATCAATATTCCACACAGTTCTTGTTCAGAAATGCTTCAACTACTTCCACGTGTTTTGTACTTTGGTTAGAAGCACAGGTATCAAATCATTGCAAGAAAATTCTAGGAAATCCTGGCCCAGGGAAATACCCAGCCCTCCCTGCGTCTCCTCCAATATGTCACAAACTGTGTTCCCTGGAGAAAGAGACCAGCATCTCCATCTCCAGATTTCCAGATTCTCCAAGAAGTTGTGCAGCAAACCCATCTCAGCACCTGTTCTCATCTTGGGAGAGTCCCTGGAGATAAACTTTGCTCCTCTTGTTTAAACAACCTGAAATCTTGAGCATGCTGTGTTTCTCTGTGCTGTTTATTCTAACTGGAATTTCATTAGAGGGAAATCCTACTAATTATTATCCCCATCCCCATCCCTACATCCGCCTCATCTCTGTAACTACCACTCTGTTACTATATTCTTACTTTTTCTTTTACTGGGTCAGAGTCTATGCTAGCCATCATCTTATTTTATCTGCATAGTAAGCTTTGCAGTAGGGCATTGTTACTGTTTCAATGGAAAGTAAAGCTCAGAGATATTCAGTAACTTGCTCAGGGTCATGCAGCTCAAATGATCTATTTAACTCCAAAGGCCAAGCTCAAATGCAATTTCTTGCAGCTTTAGGTGGACTGTAGAGTTCAGCATCTTGAACGGGCAGCTAACACATACCTCCCTCAATATAAATCTTCTTCATCTTTTTGGCTAATCTTCTCTTGAACAAAAAAAAGGGGGTATATTTGGACAGGTCTCACTACAAAGTTTTCTTTCAAGTTAATAGATTTACAACCCAGGATGTTTTCAGAAAACAGAAGTGACAGCAAAGAGATGGGAAATAAACTTTTAAATAACAATATCTTTGTCAGGAAATTTCCTGGGGCTTTTGCAGGGGTTCTATTGTGCTGAAAAACCATACATAGGAATGGTTCAAAATGTCTGTTTAGGGGTCTTCTTCCAAGAAATAGTCTTCTGAATCAATCTCAGGGAAAGGTCAGCTGCTTATCCTTTTCCTACGTGTTCCAGGAGGGAAATTTAAAGACCGCTTGCAGTCATGCTTGGGAAAGTAGTAAGGGTTGTCACCAGAGCTGTGTGGAGTACTGGAAAAACAGGACGAAACGATAGGTGACCTGAGCTTTGGCCCTGTCTGCCTCTCGTGGACTACGGGCTCTGAGCCTCTCTGAGCCTCAGCTTCCTGCTTTAAAAAAATGAGATGTGCTGCTACCTTATAAGGTAGTGGTAACAATCAAATGGAAAATGCTCATGACAGTGTTTACTGAACTATAAAATGCTACAAAAATGGAAGGCAATCAATGTTGATGATGATGGTGAAGACGTGTCTTTCAATAAATAGAGAACTAAAAGCCAAGAAAAAGAGACGAGTTAACTTACTTTTAGGGACATTTGCTTTAACCCACTTTTTCGTTGCTGAACTAACTAATTGGCTTTGCAGATGGGAGACACTCAGGGAGCGTTTAAGAACTGAACCCTACCTGACAGAACCCTCAGGTTCAGCAGAGGACATTCAGGGCCTGAGGGGGTATTTCACAACGAAACTGAGGCTTTACATGATTACCAAGGCTTTTGTGAGATGACAAAGTTGTTTCGTACTCCAAGAGGGTAGGGGTTATTATTTGCACATCTCTATCGTTCTCTGATCTTCAATTATACTTTCACTTTCTCTTCAAGCATTGTTTATTCTCAAGAACAATGGTGGAAAATAAGTGGACAACATCGCCTGTTAAGGCTCAACTTTAAAAATCCTATGTATATTATCTGAGTTTTGTGAATCCAAAAAAGTTGGCAACCACTGACATGTTCTCACCTCATTTGCTGCACTCACCCTCAAGTTCCACCAGTTTCTCCGACAGCCCCTGCAAACAATGGGCCTATGGCTTCAGCTGCCACCTCTCTGTGTTGGGGTGGGTGGGTGGGTGAATGGGCAGGCAGTGGGGGCACCTGGGGAGGAGAAATGAGTGGAATCCAACAGACCTGGGGTCAGATCCTGGCTCTGCTACTCACTGGCTTTGTGACTATGGCCACATTCCAGCTTTCAACTTCTGTTTCCTGTCTGTAAAATAAGGCTAATACACTGCAATGTTGTGGGAAGAATCAAGTGAAATAAAATACATGCATTTCAAAATATGTAAGAAACTACACAGCCTTTTCCAATTGTGGTTTTTAGAACACAATTTCATCATTTATTTGAAGAAAGTATAAGTGTGTGTGGGAATGGTTATGTACTATGTTTCCTTTTTGGTGACCAGCACGTTACAGGTCCCAAAAACGTGTGTTCAGTGGAGCTTTCGGTGATGATGGAAGTGCTCTAGGACGAGTGCTGTCCAAGGAGACACACAGGAGCCACGGCAGTCACTGAGCACCTGGACCGCGCCCACTGCCTCTAAAGAACTATTCCTAATTAGTTATAATTAAGATTAAAATAGTCACATGTGGCTAGTGGCTTTCATACTGGACAGAGAATTAACATTGGTTAATTCAAACTTCGGTAACTCAAATGCCTTTGCTTATGGATGTGTGTGTGAGTGTGTGTCTGTGTATAACATCCTTTAATATTGCTCCAGTAGCCCAAGCTGGAAAAGTGTGCACAAAGACCATTCTGTCTTTATCAACATCTCTCTCTCCCTGGTCTCCGAACTTGCTGCAAGCCACTGAGAGTCTTTCTCCTCCCCATCTCCTGGCACACAATCCACACAGCAGAGACAGCCTTTGCCAAGAATCAGAGTCCGCACTCCAAGAAAGCTGTGTTCTGGCCAAGCTAGGTATTTTTAACTTTTGCCATAAGAAAATTTAACTTTCTGGACCAAATTCTTAACTTCTGGTTTTCAACAGCAGGTAACTCTTGTGATTCACAAAGCTGTGAGAGCTGCCTGAAGTTGGTGGATGAGTGACCTTGCTTTGAATGACATTTTGAAAAGTGAGCATAATGATATTTAATTAAATAGATTTTGAGAAGTACAGGAAAAGTTAATTTTATCGTGGTAAGTGATGTGAATAGCAGGGAGTGAGAAACATAGCTAATTTTTAAAAAGCAATAGGCCATATCCTATTGTTGTAATCCTAAATCTACATTTCTGAGAGTCTGTGTATATTTCATCAATAAAATATTAAGCAGCAAATAAACTGGGACTTAATTAAGGAGATAATGGCACAGTTTCATTTATTCATGAGCTTCATTGGCCCAGTTCAATCTTCCACTTAGAAATTCAATCCTTTAATACCAGCAAAGTATAGTTTTTTCCAGCTCAATTATTAAGAATCAATAGGGTTTACTGGCAATATTTTAAAGTAATTTCAAATAAGGATATGGAAACTAAACAGTAACAGTAACAACAAAACTCCCAAAGGTTCCAGAAAGACAGCCAAAACCCCTCTCTCCACTCATTGTAACAGTGGTCAATTCAATTAAACAAATGTCTCCAGAGCCCTGTGGAAGGTGATGCAGGGAACAGAGATGACAAACAAAGCTTCCCTGTCCTCCCTGCCCCCCAAAAGAGCTTAGTGGGCTGCCACTGGAGAGAGGGTATTATCCCTTGAGAAGTCCTTTCAGAAGACTGAGAGCCTGGCCCAGGAAAGAGAACCCCAAGGAAGATGACAGAAACGCACCCTCCTTTGATAATGGGCAGCCAACCTCTTTGGGTTTGAGGTTCAGACAGAAGGCTTTACCTAGGGGCCCTTTATTATCTTTATAGAGAAGTAAGGAGCTTATATACCAGAAAAGACCTAAGAAAGCAACAGAGGATGAAAGGGGTGCTCTAACCTTCTAGAATGACAGAGAAGAACACTGAGGAGTACGTTATGAGAGAATGCCAGTGACCTTGTTGATGATACAGCACCACACTGCTGGGTGTCAGTCGTCAAGTAAGTTTGAGATATTTTGTAACTAAACTTTAGAGGAGTGCCCGTAGGTAACAGTGGTTACGAATACAGGTTCTGAATTAGACAGACCTGAGTGTGAATCCCAAGTCTGTCACCTCTAGCTGAGTAAACTTGGGTAAATCACTAGATACCTCCGAGCCTGTTTTCTCATCTGTAAAATGGGGGAAGTAAGAGTATCTACCATGTGAAGTTGTTGTGAGGATAAATAATATACATAAAGCATTTAGCATGGTGCCAGGACAAAAAATATAGCTGTTGCTATTATTGACCAAATAAAGGCCCTCAAAGGTCCTATGGTTAAAAAAAAATCTTCTGCTTTTGTTTTAACACATTTCCCCAACTTATATGAGTATTGAATAGTTTCCCCTTTTTAGTGAGGGAGAGTACAGGAGGCCCACTTAATGTTATAAAATGTTGATTCTGTGTGTGGTACAGGCGAAGCCGCAGCCCTCTCCTTGGTCAGCTTGGATGCTCTCATTTGAAACACACAGGAACTTGCGTGTTCAGAGCAAGCACTGAAAGGTACTCCGATGAAAGAGGCAGAAGTGATGACTGACTGTTAGGATAGAGACAAATGCCTTTCCTTTATGTTTCTTACAAGATCTAAATAACTTCAACTCGGTATCCTTTTGCAAATGAAGCAGCAGCGAACGGCATCCCCAGAAAGGTGCATAACTGACCCCACAGGCACCAGAGGGTCTTGCCAGGCAAATGTGTGCACCAGTGGGATAAACAATATGGAAGAAAATGCATTTGAAAAATCTTGATCTTTCTTTGGTATGCCTGGCAGGGATTCTCATCCTTTTGTAATTAAAGAATGCAAAATGAAGCTTTGCATAACAAAAACCAAAAAATCAGATTCAGTGTCAACATGTGCATATATTGTTCCAAAACATACATTTAAGATGAACTTTCCTCCCATCACCTGTCACCACACTTAGAATTGACATGATAGGTTGATGAGCATGTCAAAAGGAATCAGAGAATAATTTGTCTTTAGTGACAGCTTGATTAGGTTGGGGATGTAGTGAGGTATTTCATTCTTGCTGTCTCCTAAAATCTCCTTTGCAAACTCTTTTTTTTCCTGAAGTAAATTAGAGGGTTCTCTCCTCACAAAAAAAGCAAGAAAGAAAGAAAAGAAAAATAGAAGGGAAAAAATCCCACATTGATTTACAAAAACTAGGGTCTTTGGGAAAAAGAAATATAAACTTCCAGTTATAAGATAAAAAAGGTCTGAGAATATAATGTATAACCTGGTGGTTATATTGTATAATTGATAACACTGTATTGTATAGTTGAAATTTGCTAAGAGAGTAGAACTTAAATGTTCTCACCAAAAAAAAAAAAGGTGGACAGGTGGGGTGATGGATGTGATAATTAACTTGATGTAGGGAGTCCTTTTACAATACACATGTCTATCACATCCCCACATTATGTACTTTATCTTACAATTTTATTTGTGAATTATACCTTAATAAAGCTGAAAACCAAACAAATTAAACAAAAAAAGCAAAGCAAAACTAGGGCTCTTGTGGACAGACACATCTGACAAGGAAATCAGACATTTAACATGAAACTTACTGACTGTGAAATCTGTCTCTCTAGAACTTGCCTGAATTCCAAACAATGACATCAGAGCTTTGTTTAAAAATTTACACTTCCTAACTGCAGGGGTGAGGGTGAGCACTCCTCAGGGCTGGGAGGGCAGGGCAGAACACATCCACAGACTTGCACTACAACTGCCAGCATTCGATGGACTAGGACATGCCACAGGGCCACAGGACACCCAGACCAAAGGAAGGATGACTGAAGCTCTAAAGCCAACTGCCAGGCAGAAGGAGGGTGTGCTCACACTGCAGCAGCCACAGCCATTCCTGGTCACGCGAAGCACACTCAGACAGTAAGACATACCACTGGTGGTCCCCGTACCACTGCCAGAGCCAGGTCCGGGGGACGAAACCACAGTTCTGTAGGTGGGTGGTGGAGGGGGAGGTGGAGTTGCTCTCTGTCCCAACCCAAAATCTTTAGGAGATGAGATTGTTTCTAAATAATCATCTTTAATGAAGCTCTGCTCAGCGACTTTCTTCTGGACTTCTTCTAAATTGAGCGGCGATGGTACATTGCGAGGAGGACCAGGGGGCCCTGGAGGACCTGGGGGGCCTGGAGGGCTCGGGGGGCCCAGCTCTGGGGAATCATCTGGGTTGTCTGACGCAGCTGGTGGGGACACCACCTTTTCCCTTGGAGTCAACTCCGGAGTAACATGTTCCGGGGACGTATCAGAGAAACGGACCCACTTTTCTTCAGCATTAACAGCAACAGACTTGGGGGACAACACGGGGCCAAAAATGCTGTCCAAGTCATTGATTGATGGTAGCTTTTCAATTTTGGCCTCTGTAGCTGACCGGTCTTCTCCTGTGGTTGAAGTAGTTGGTTTTGAGCTTTAGTTGACGTTTGTTAATATTATTTTTATGGAGGGTGGGATGGGAGGGGGTAGGCAAACCTGGTAAATAGACTGCCTTTCCAGGCACCTCACTGGGCATATTTCATGAGGTAGAAATATCTTGATCAGAGCTGAAGGGGAGAGGAGAGCTCACATTCCCTCCAGAATTTGAGTGTAATTTTTTATGTGATTATTTTCCCCTTTGCAGGGTGACCCCAGTTAGCTACTGTTCCCATCACTAGAAGTGCTGAGCACGCTGCTGCTTTCAAGGGCTGCTCATGACAGTGCAGTGTGATCACTTTGAGAAGGCAGAGCTAGGGTCACAGGGAAGTACAGGTTTTGGAATGGCAAATTCCAAAAGGGAGGTCCCTTGTGAAAATCTGGCCTACTGAAATTCATATAATAAAAAATAGCTGAAAGTCACCCTCATATTTGAGAATGATTATCTACTGTAGCATATTAAATTAAAATGTTTGGTGAAACTAATTATAATATTTGCTAGTTAAAAAAATGCGTATCATAGTTAGCTGTATATCTTCCACCTTAAGTATACCAGAAACACAGTACAAAGGTTACATAAAGGGATATCCCCACATATATATTCACATACCCATATACACCCCACACACAACACACACATAGGTTATTGAAAAGACATTTACTACTTACTATAATATATATACCTATTTAACAAGGAAGAAAATCATAAAAACATCTGTATAATTTATTTTTTTATCAAACCTAATCAGTTCACATCAGAGGCATAGCTGTGACACATATCTGAAGTCGTGAGGCAGAAACTTACATTTTGCTTAAACATTAGCATCAGCTATTCTTTTTGTCTTATCAATAATATGAGAAAAAAGTAAAAACTACCTTCTATAGCTTGGCAGGAAAAGATCTGATAACAACTGCTGTGTGAGGAAGTATATTTTTTAAAAACTGAGGTTATTCAAATTAAAAGTTGTTACCTAAATAATTGCAAGGCATGAACAGAAGCCACTTTACCTTTAAATAACCCTTTGGCTACAAGAAGCAGCTTAGTCCTTCCATATTCCACATTTGAAAGGAGTTAACATTCAAGTTTCCAAGGCTACAGATAGCAGTTTGCATAACCTGCAATATTTATAATTTTATAGTAGCTTTATTTATATCTAATGTATTAATAGAAGAGATCCAAGGGGCCAAAACGATTTGAACTTGCAAATGCCTTTCCTATGACACCCTGGACGACTCCCTGTAGGGTCTGAGTCAACATAAATTTCATAAATGACTACGGCCTGCATTTGCTCTTGTTGATACATACTCTACTCTGCAGCTATCAAACTCACCAGGCTGCACAAATGGTGACAGATGAAGCTGCAATAGAAATCCAAAGGTGATAAAGAACCACATTCAAAAAGCCCGGGCACATGAAATGGCTATTACTGCTTTTGACTTGCTAGCCCAATAAGACCAGGTAGATTGTATGAATTGTATGAATATTTAGTATTGATTTTAATAGAAAATAAAGATGTGCCTTAGAAATTATCTGTCTAAAGGCATGAAGCAACTGCTTGCAATATTTCACATTTTTGCACATCTTTTTGCTAGGGGATAAGTAATTTTATGGTTACTGGGAAAAAAATTCCCTGCTACCCAAGCTTACCAGTATGATGCACAGTCTGGGAAACATTTTATATTTTGATAGACTAAATAGTTTTAATTCTGGCAAAAATTTTATCTGTTCTTGGAAAATTGCAAACTGTGTCTTGAGACTATTAATTTTTATATCATTAAAATGAGATCCAATGAAGTAACATAATTAAACAATGACTTTTGATACTCAGATTTTTTTCTTTCATTTTACAGGTAAATATGGCCCTCACTCAGCAATAATACACACAGAAAAATTAGTTGGGAAAGTGCATCTTTTTTTGTGAAACTTGAGAGTGATTCTTTAAAATGAGTCTTCATGGTAGATTGTAGACTCATTGGTAGATTTGCACTAAGTGCAAATATTTTCATGTTAATGTAGTCTACAGCTTCCAACACATTCTGGGCATGCTGAAGTCTCGGATACTGTTCTGACTGCCACGTCATCCCAGGACAGAAAGAACTATGGCGTACCTGGTCCAACCGTGAGCGGGGAGCCTGTTCGGGGTGGGGTGGCTGGTACATTTTTCGGAGGCAGTGGTGGAGGTGCTGCAAAGAGATGAGGAGCCCGCATTACTGGTTACTTTCTCCCTGAGTTACACAACATTCTGTAGAGAAGCAGGGTTTAGGCTTTCATTCATATTCTTGTTCTTGGAAGTGGAATAGCAGTTAATAGTCTAATTTTTTTAAAAAAAATTCAAACCTAAGGCACTGACACAAGTCCCATTCACATTCTCCCACTTTGTGATAATAAGAATATGCCAAAAAATTCTAAAATAATAACCATAACATTATTATTTTATTCATTCCTTACTTTATTTGACAAACCTCCTATGTCATGTACTAGGAACTATGTACACACAGTTGAAGAAAAGGAGCCTCTGCCCTCGAGGAATTTCTGACTAGATTATTGAGTATCATGTTTACACAGTTACAACCCAGGGTGTGATCACGGAAATGAGAACAGCTGGGGAGAGGACTCTGTGAGAGGTTTTTAATACAGTCAGGATATTATATCCAATCTTTGGAAAGACTGGGTCACACTGTTTTATATGGATTGAGTCTGGAAAGGTTTCTCTAAGTTGTATGTTTTTTTAAATTAACTATTTATTTATTTATTTATTTATTTATTTATTTATTTTTAGAGAGGGAAGGGAGGGGGGGACAGAGAGAGAGAGAGAGAAACATCAGTGTGCGGTTGCTGGGGGACATGGCCTGCAACCTAGGCATGTGCCCTGACTGGGAATCGAACCTGCGATGCCTGGTTCACAGCCCGCGCTCAATCCACTGAGCTACACCAGCCAGGGCTGTATGTTTTAAATTTTAGTATATTTCTGAAAGCCTGAAGCAAATTGATTTGGGCCAACAAAGAATGAACACATTACCTTGGTAAAAATTATGGCTAAAAAACCCTTCAAGATAGAAAAAAATATTGTATTATGGCCCCAATTCTTTTAAACTGGACTTGTCATTTTGTGGGCAAAATTGGGAATTACAGCTTCAATAGGTACATTTTTTTTTTCTTATTCTTCCTTTAAATGAATGTTTTCTTGTCACTGGCCATATTTGGTATATCCAAAGAATTCATGCCACTCAGGTTCTAATCCTTTGAAAACACATCTTCGAAAGTTCAAGTTTAAAAAAAATTTGTTTATGTTTTCCCCTATTTTATGAAGGATATATCCTTGGAAAGACTGGATTACATGGTTTATAGCAACATATCTGACAAATAGCCTCTTGTGCTATTGATTAGGAATCCTTGGTTAATTCCTATGATTATTTTTAGGTACCAAAAAGCAGAACCCTGGGGATGCTGAACTGGAAAAAGTATTATATTAATTGGTTTGTGTGTGCTCCTCACAGAGGGGGATCCTCTACACCCCCCCTCCATCCTCAAACACCTTTCTCTGAGATACAATCTTCCTCCTGTGGGATTTTTTTTTTCAAAGATTTTATTTATTTATTTTTAGAGAGGGAAGGGAGGGGGAGAGAGAGAGAAACATCAATATGTGGTTGCTGGGGGACATGGCCTGCAACCTAGGCATGTGCCCTGACTGGGAATCGAACCTGCGATGCCTGGTTCGCAGCCCGCGCTCAATCCACTGAGCTACGCCAGCCAGGGCCTCCTGTGGGATTTTTGAGTGTTTTCCACATGCACATTTGCTATGATAAGTCTACTAAAATGAGAACTTGATAAATCCGTTAGACCGGTGGATTGACTGACTGAGCAATCAATTCAGCCCAGATAACCCAACCTACTGAAGGTAAAGGGCTGTAAAGATCTGTAGGATCTCCTTCCCCGGCCGCCTGGAGTAGAAGAGAGGCATGCTGGAATGAGTTGGGCTGATAGCCCTGCTCTGTGATAAATTGCCTAGATCGCCTGTCTCAGCTTCTCTCTATCATATAGCATTATTTGTGTTGCTCTCCAATTATCATTCTTTTCTCTCAATGTTTCCTTTCTATCCTATGCAGCCTCAGTTATTCTGTATATCTAGAAGAAACCACACCTGACTTGATGCTGTGTGATACCTCTGTGTTGTGTGACAGCCCATGCCTGGAGCATAGTAGGCTCTTTAGCGCACTTGCTTTTCACTCTTACATGTACATTCTGAATGAATGACTAAAGGAATGAATAAATAAGCCTATGAGATGTCAGAAGAAACTATGATCCAAAGTTAATAATTTCACTTTGTTAATGTCATTCTGCCTTGACAATCTGTCCTTGGTCCATTTAACTCTACAGCCTATTAGAATAACATCTCTTCTGAATATTATACAGTCCAAGTGTTGCTTACGTAGCCTTTCTAAGAGTTGCCTAATTTCACTATGCAGACAGACGGTAAAATGAGTCACTTATTTTTCCAGACAGAGCAGGCACATAACTTACTTCCAGTGGGAAAAGGCCTTGTTAACTTTGGCGACTCGATGCTTGGATTAACTGGTTGGCCTGAACCCCATATCTCAGGCTGATCTAAAAGAACTGGAAACATAAAAAAAAAATTTCCAGGGTGAGTTTAAAAAGAAATGCTCCTAGATTTTAGAAGTTAACATTTCAATTTAAAGTTGAGCTTCACACAACTATTTCTCTCCTGCCTCAGGACTAGCAAATTAATTTAGGAATGTGCTGCTTCTTGTTCTTTTCGAGCAGAGAATGGAAACAGGAGTAGGGTGTGTGTGTTTGTATGTGTACAGGAGGGTGTCTGTGTATGTACATATAGCTAAATAAAAACTATTTTCCTCCTGCTTGGTCACTTAAGGACATTCAGAATGTACGGGCTAAGTTTCTGGCACCCATTTGAAAATCCAGGCATTGACCCCATGGAAATTTGCTTTATACTGGTTTATCTAAAGTTTGTTAAGAATCTGCTTCAAGAATTAAAATGCCTGGGTTCTATACAGTGGTTTGTATTTTTAAAGGATCTTACTGGGTCTTTAAATAAACCTTTCACAGCATCATGGAGAGAAATTAAGTTACCTAAGAGTATTTGGTGAATATCTTAAGAGAACCAGAAAAATAAACACGTGTTTAGACATCTAAAGAATTGCCAATTAAATCATGACAATTAGCCACTGAGCCTAAGTATATTGAATCTAAGGTTTCTTATATATATACTTTTAAAATCCTCACCCAAGTATATATTTTTATTGATTTTAGAGAAGGGGGGGTGGATAAATAGAGAGAGAAGAGAGACAGACAGACAGACAGACAGACAGACACAGAGAAATGTCTATGTGAGAGAGAAACATCGACTGGTTGTCTCCTGTATGCACCCTGACTGGGGATTGAACTTGCAACCTAGGTCTGTGCTCTGACCAGGAATCCAATCCACGACCTTTTGGTGTATGGGACAGTGCTCCAACCAACTGATGACCCACTCAGGGGTCTTCTATTTCCTTTGTCTCTTCCTTTTGATCTTTTAAATTGTTATGATAACCCTGTAAAGAGCTTTTCCCAGCACCTATCATGTGCCAAGAGCTATGTAAACGCTAATTGTAATTTGTTTATGTTATAAAACACAAGCTGGAAAGTGAGTTGGATGTGGATTTGAATCCAGCCTCTACACTTACTGTAGACCTTGGGCAAGTCCTTTAACTTCTGAGCTTCCCTTCCTTTAGTGTAGAGATAATAAGAGCAATCTCAGAGAATTACTAAAAGGATTAAAGGAGGATGTAAATATAATATATACAAAATGTACATAAAACACTTACCACGAGGCCCACAGCTATTATTACATGTATTTAATCTTCTTGACACCACCATGAAGTTGGTATCAGTACCATTTTCAGGAGAGGAAACCAAAGGTTAGAGCGATTAAATAACTTGCCCAAGAGCAAAGTAGGGGAGCTAAGATCTGACCCCAAGCATGCATACTTGACTCCAACACATATTTTTCCCCTGGTCCTTTTAAACTAGTGATAGAAAAATCAATCAAAAGAAGTGAGAGTGTGCAGGTATGACAGGCAAGTACAGGTATGGGAAGAGTTCGTGTGCTTGTTGCAAATGCTGGAACTTTAGGGAACATCTGGGGCTGAAACCACCTAAAGAACAATCATGCCAGCCTCATGGACAAGTCCAGGGTGCATCTCCCCTCCATGATGAACCTCAAAGGTGGTCTTAGCTCTGTTTTGTTTTAACATGAAAGTAAACATCCTTTAAAGATGTAAAGCAGCATTTCTTAAATGGATTCAATGTCAAACTCAACCTTGATTTTTAAGAACTGTTTTCTATTTTGTACATCAGGTTTCCATGCAGTTATAAAATTCCTGTAATAGGCAGAGTCAAATGACACAGATCAAATCCTGTCTTCAGTCACTACATAATCACATCTATAAGAAGGAGATGATCATAGGTAAGTTAATAAGACAACTGCTAACCTCATCATGGGACCTAAATAGTAGACGATTCACTAAGGAGGATTTAAGGAGGTTTTTTGTATATTTTCCTAACTAAATAATTGAAAAATGTCCAAGTGTGGCAGACGGCTAGCTGTTTTCCAGTGTATTCTCTCCACTTCTTCCTAGTTAAAGAGTTTTAGCTGGCCCTGTGGCACTTAAATGGTCTATGATGGGCTCTGGTTGAAGTGATGTCTCTTCCAGATTTTGCTCTTATAGGAAATGGCAGTGAGGTCCAATGGCCCTTCCCACCCCCACCCCCTTCCTTCTAACTGGAAGATGGTGAGGGCTGGAGCAGCCCCCTTGGACCCAGAGATGAAGGCCACATGTTGAGAACAGCAGAGCAAGCAGCCCTACAGCCCCATGCCATTCGCTCTGAGACTGTTAACGTGAAACAAACAGAACTGTCTTGTTGAATTCACTGTACTTTGGCGTCTCTGTTACAGTAGCCTAGCGTGCTCATTATGTTTTCAACTCTTGTCCTTAACGCTTAAACTTAATTTACCTCAACAATGGACTGTAGAAAAATAACGTTTTATCCTATATGTACCATAGTGCTCTTAAATCAAATGATATTTTTAAGAGCATTTAATATTACCAAACACAGCTACTAGAGACTTGATGCTACATTAAAAATATTTCTCAAAACACATTTATTTCCTTGAGGAAAGCTAATGAAAAGAAAAAAAGTCTACAGATATATATACATTTTTCCTACCTTCTGTCTTCTGTTCATCAAAGGCTGATTCTAATGGTGGGCCAAAGAGGGGAGCTAGGGCCACAGTGTCATCTGGAGGTTTTTTGCTAAATCATATACATTAAAGCAAAACAGAGAAAAAGGGAACATTAATGCTGGAAAACATGTACAAGCTTTCACACACTTTTCACAGTAAGGCAGCAGGTATGTGTGTATGTGTGTACTTGTGCATGTATATATGCACGTACGTAAGTTGCTATAGGTCTGGAAAGTATATACAAGGATGTCAAAAGTATTATGGACAAGAGAGTTGACAGGGGATGAGATCCCTTGTTCTCAATGGGGAACCAAGGCGCTGATTCAATAAGCTGAAGGAGAGAAACTCTTTCAAAGCATCGTGATTCTCCATACCTGGAAGAAATAACACTAGAGATAAGTTTATTGCAAAGCACCTTAAGATCTCCAAGCCACTGATATTTGTCTTCACACATCTCTGTGTTGTAGTTAATGCAATTTATATAATAATTAGTGAAAGTCAGGCATGGGGAGCCTAAGCGACCCAGAAAGTTCATGTTTGAATAAAAAGCTGGGTCTCCCAGCTTCTAATTGCATCTATCCCTCCCTCCTATCCAACAGACCAGTTATATATAACCTCCTAATACCTAATACAGAACATCTCAGAAAAAAAAAGAGTACTGAGAAATCCGCGGGAAAGGAGGATAAGTTAAACTCTCATTCTTTCCCCCCTTTACTACTTAAACTGATTATTAGAAGGTTGTGTAATCTTCCCTGTTTCTTCCTCAGATTGATCCTAATGAGTTCTCTGTGTTGTGGTGGGAGGTAAGGGGTGAAGTGGGGAGAGGAGAGGTTGGAGGAAAGAAAATGTAAAAGATTCAGTTTTTAAATAAGAGTATTTTTGGAAAACAATGTCCAGTTGTACAGTACTTGCTTAATCCAATAAATACACAGTATACAATACAATGTTTTGCTGAAAACAGAAACAGAAGATTCCTTTGGTATGTATCATGAAATTGTATCCAATTAAACAGGCTACTCTTCATAAGAAAATGTACTGGTATTTCAGTTTAGCATTCCAGACCCTACTGGACCTCTTCATATAGACTTTCAACCCTCCCATTACTGAGGGGACTACGCATTCTGATAGACAATTACAGTAGATGACTACAGAGTATTTACTTAAAGGTCTCCCCCAAGCGCACTCATAAGTAATGATAACATTTGAATGATGCCCTGGACTTACACATATGGGCAGGTCCTTTTTAAAACAGGACCTGAGAGTTTAGCCCAAATGAGACTGGCTAAATTGTTAGCAGTGGGGATGATACTTTGCATAAGACATAACCAACCTCTCTCACATTTACCTTATAAGTTCTGGAGTTGGTGTGGACCGCCTGGGTCTGGCCACTTCTTCACCTGAGGTACAGGACAAAGAAACTTTTTAGGCATATTTTACCATTTCTTACTTACCTGTCTTATGAGCTATGTTTGGAAACACATAGAGATTTGAGTCCCATCAATAAGCAACTCAACATGAAAGCTTTGTAAAACAAACCCAGAAAACAAACTCTCTCCCCTGGCAATGCAACAATCTCATATTAGGCCTATGTAGTAGCATTTTCTCTGGCATTTGTAAAACCTAATTAACCAATGAATTACCATGATGAGCCATCAAATAGATGATTTGTATAATACAGGGCTAATGGAGTAACATGTCATTCTTCAAATGTCTGCTTCCCAATTACCATAAGAGACTACTAAGCTAGGCCATATGTACGTAGTACATAAACCCACCATTCTTTGCTTGTCCTTTGCTTAAAATGCCAAGAAAATGTTGTACCTTTAACCAGGAAACATGAATTTAGAATTGCCTAGAATGTGCTGTATGCAGCTGAGGAATATAATGCTCCATATATATTAAAACCTATTGCATATAACCTTGGCTGACTACAATTTTTATATCAAATAACACAAGAATGACTAAGTTGAATCTATCTTCAGTTCCTTCTGCCCCCTTCCTCTCCCCACCCCCATGACGAAGCGTACACTTGATAAACTTCATTTCTAAAGTCAAATGATATAGCAAGAGTTGAAAACTATAGGAAGAAAATAGCAAAGTTTTCCAAAAATATACTGATTTTCAGAATTTAAACATTAATCATTCAGACTCCACTAAACCCCTTTATCATTACAAGATTTCTTTGCTGTAAAAGATATTTGTAAGTCTTAAAAATCAAGTCCCAAAGTATATAAGTTAAATGTATACAGGCTCCAAGATCCAAGGAACTTATTCCTTTTTTAAAATTGTACTCTATTTTTGGTAGCTAAAATATACTTACTGGACAAGTTCCTTTTAATTGCACCCTAGAATTAGAAATAGACACTATAAGGTTTAAGACCACATATACGTTATGTACAAATATGTATATTTCTGTTATTGCAATTAAACTGAACTCAAAGAAATGTAGATGGTGAAAAATGAAATTTTTCTCAGAATCACATTCAAGTTGGAGATTGTAGACACATTCATATAAGTAAGTTTTTCATTTTAGTTAGGATTATAGAGAGAAATGGAGAGTAAATCATGTCTCCTGAACCACAAAAATCCCTTACCTGTATAGATTTGGTAAATTAATGTAAATATTAAACACTCTATTAAAATATGATACAGAAGTTTAGCAGACCAGAAAGTAAATCCAAATTTAATTTACACTTGATGTTTGAAAGTCATAGACTATAGTAGGAATATTGTCTGCTCTTATCAGATGGGGTCCATAAGTTAGTAGAAATAGTCATAGTTTACTAATGAAATTTTTAGTGATATAAATGGCAAATGTCATAAGAAAGGAAACCATGGGGGCATTTTCACTGATTTTGCAGCTGTTTTATGCAAGGAGCCAGGGAATTCCAACCTCCTCTCTGAGTCCCCCAACCCCAATTTCTTCCACTTGCCTGCTACCTGGCCCACCTGTCTACCAACTGGGGGTCATTCCTTTAGCTCAAGGCACTGTGATACTGCAGGAATGCAAGTAGGCTGGCCACAAGTAATCTGAGAAGGCCATTTATAGCTTTTACAATGCCCTAGCAGAAACTTATTTTGATAATAGAAGAACTGATTAGATAAAAAGGGTTGATTCAAAATCTCATGTGAAGGGTTCTTAGCCTGAGATTCTTCCAGGAAAATAGACCCCCGAATGCGTGGAACCATGGGTGGGGTGTGGCTTGGCGGAGCTGCTTAGGAGAATGACAGTGCAGAGAGAGCTGCGGGGTTGCGGGGTGGAGTGAAAGTCTAGGAAAGTATTTCCACCAGCATGACCAAGAGTTTGGTGGGTGGTCATCAAACAAACATTCTTTTCTACTTTCCTACTTTGGTGAAGACTCTGCCTAGGGGTTAGAGATATATTTCTTCTCACAAAAGATAACATCAATAACTCAGGGCAAGATATAGCACTATAAGAATCTTCTTTCTTTTTCCTAAGGATCTTTCAGAATTTTTTGTCTCATTTTGAACTCATTTACAATAAAGAAGCAGTTTTAATCTGAGCAAGGATCCACTATATGTTTTCTAGTAAGTAGTCCAGTTTCTCAAACTGTATTTTCTGTCTTGTCTTGCTTAATAACACAATCTGTGTGTGTGCCACACAGAAAATTATATTAGTAAAAACTTTTAAAATAAAGTTTATTAGTTTAATAAATTAAATATTTAACTACATATAATTATTTATTGTAACAAATAAATAAATTTAATTATATTAATATGTATTTATTTTACTTTATAAATACGCATTTAAAATAAATATGGTAATTTACACCAGCTACGATCATTACAGGAGTTTGGATACAGGTTAGCTTTTGAAAAATAAGACTGTATAGACAAAAATAACAAGAGAACAAATTGTTAAATGGTGTTAAAATGTTTTTCTAGGTATGGAGCCTCAGCTGGTCATATTTTTATTAATAAGGTCTGAAGGAAGAGGCCCAGGAGCTCTAATTTTATGAGGTTGGCATTGAGGGAACAGCGCCCCTCTAGTACTGTGCGACTGAGACCCAGAAATAGAGGGCCGCAGAGGCTGTACTGAAGAGCTGTCAGTCTCTCTATCTTACCCTTTCATTAAAAATGTGATACTTGTGACACCAAGAAAGGTGTGAAGCTTCTTCTGTATTCATTGATTCCTGGTGTATCCATTCAATAGAGTTACTGTTAGGAGGCCCTACACAGAAGCCCCTGTAACATTTTTAGTAAATACTCCTCATGAATGAACAATCACTCACTAAGTGCAGGAAGACATGGCAGAAATAGGCAAGAAAACTCTTGTTTAGAAATTAGGAAGAATAAAATAAGATCAATTTAGAAAAGAACAGATATTCGACTGAGCAGCAAGTCAGCAGCAACAGAAAAGAAAGTCCCATTGTCAGCTGGATCCGGCACACAGGTTTTGATGGCCTTGATGTTGCAGTATGACAAATCCAAAGCAAGGTTAAGGTGATGTTGACCACACAAACCACATTTGGGAAAAAAGCCCATTGAATTAAAAAACTTTCTCCTCACCAAGTGACCCCATTTTCCTTTCAATGATTAATATTATTGGTAGATTGTGAATAGATTTCCTTCATTTCAAGTTGGTTAATTCACTTTTTTTTAAGAGTAATTTATAATCTGAGATGTTACCTGAGATGACCCACACCTACAGGTATTGTTTTCTTTGATCCTCAGCCAAGTGGTTCAAACAGAGAACCACCAGTTTCTCAGCTACAGCAGAGTACTTGCCTCAAATAATAATTGATCAATTGAATTGACACAGACTTAGGGATATTTCAGAGGGCATCCTTTTCAGTTCCATTTCCTCTTTTAAGGGACTGACCAGACAGAGGGGATCATTTCAAACGTAGCAAAGACCCTTATTTTATTGCTTTGAATACATCATATCCTTCAGCCTGAGGAAAATGACTGAGATTTTATTTTGAACACTGTAAACTAGTACTGATTTGTCTTCAGTGATGACATTCAGAATTATGTGACAGCCCAGGTATATTGACTTGAAAGCATATCTTGTCCTCTCAGATGGAAACTGTGATTATGCACTATTATGCATCAGTGTATACTGAACAATGAAACTCATGGTCCAGGGACTTATTTCAAATTCAGGCTTAAAAGCCGTGTGCTTTAAAAATTATTTCCTCATTTTCCTTACAGTTTTCTTAATCTTCAGTATCGCTTTGCTATAAACTTCTATGGTGCATTCTGGCCAATCTCTAGACCTTGCATATACACCCCCCCACACACACATTTTTAAAATTTATCCCTAGGAGTTAGGATATGTTAATTTAGTTTGTTATGGAAAATTGCTCATATAATCTTAAAATATGTTCTTGACGCATATAATACCAGACACTTCCCAACCAGTAAACAGCATTCACCTGCCTCAGGCATTTATACTGGGCTATCATACATTTGATAAGAAGCCAACCTGGCCACCTGGCCTTGGCAGCAGTTTTCTCTACACACGTTTAAGGTAAAAATGTTGAGAGTTCTTACCGGGCTGCGCCTCTGTGATCAGCAAAAAGGAAGAGAGAACAGACACCTAGTCAGAGAATGATGGATCAGTCAACAGGCTTGGGTAACAGAAGGCTTCCTAAACAGCTAACCACACATGCACTCTAAGTAATCAGGCCAAAGGAAGATGGGTAATTATTGTGTATGTGGCTCATTTAAAACATAAGAAGGTTTTGGAGAACTCTAAAGAGAACCTGTCCATTGTATCTCAATATAATATGGCTTTGCTCATGGAGATGTTACTAGTTTCAAGTTATGTGCACACAAGACTAAGGTGGAAATGTACAAGAAATTTTGGTATCTTGGCATGAGGAGTTTTTAGGGAGGGGAGTTTTAGAGCATAGATGATAAAGAGAAAACTAATCCCTCTCACAAAAGGGTGTTAACAAGCATCATAAGAATGATGCATTTCCCACATAATTAGGGCCTCAATTGGAGCCTCCAAAAGTCAGAGATCAGGATTAGACAGACCTCTTCTTTGCCTGACTCTTTTCCTTAGTGTTATATGGAATGTGTGCTGATGAGGACTTTATTTTAGGTGGTCTTGGCCTGGTGGTTTGGGCAGCCTCTACCAGTGAGTAGAAATGTGATGGGAAGATGAGGTGTCCCTGCCAAACACAGACAGGAAATGAAACTGTCCAGCACCAGTAAAATACTGGTGGACGACATCTGGAAAACCACAAGCAGCACACATACTACTTCTCTTTCATTCCTTACACTTTGACAATGGCTATCAATTTACCTCAACAATCTCTGATAGCTCTCTCTCCTTAGAATTGTTCTGCAGTAACAAGAGTGATTATGATATGAGTGAGGAAAGAGATGATGCTTAGAATTTCACTTTCAGAATATGGGGCTAACACATGAATTTACTGGAGACTACCCAGGACCCTATATTGGCCATACCTCCAAATCTGGGCCAGGAGCACAAATATAAAATTAACTAGAAGGTTGCTCAAATAAAGAGGATGGTTCTACTCTCCAGAACATAGGCAAGAAATGAAATCCTATAGTTTTTATATCAGAGAGGCCTCCATGGATATCTAGGCCAGCTGCGTTGATCATATAAAGGGAAAAGTGAGGCTCTGCAATACATAGCCAGCAAATGGGTAGAATCAGAGACAGAATTTAGATCTATAATCTCCCATTATTGTGTTCTTCCTAGTGTGACACTATTGAAGGACTCCTAAAAGGCAAAAGTCCTTGTGGCTGATGTCCAGGAATGGTTACCTCAGACGTATTTTGTAAGTAGCCAAGAATTTAGAAATATTGATAGAGTCCATTTTACTTGTAGGAGTTTAGACTTTATTATTTGCCTTACTTTCCAGACACTGCTCCATATTGATTCCATCTCTCTTATAAATCTGTCTTTGTGCATGGACGTAATTTAAATAAAATTAGGAAAAAGGATACAGTATCTATTTTTGGGCTTAAATTCTTTTACTAATTTTCACTATATTTTCAGAGGAGTTCAAATACTTTTATATGATGATTTAGGCTTTATAATTCTTTAATGATCAGACTCACATTCTCCTTTAAGAAAAGAATTAGGAATTTATAATTTTAGCTTCAATTTCATGGCAAACAATTCATTCTTTTTGTTTTTTTAAGATTTTACTTATTTATTTTTAGAGAGAGGGGAAGAGAGGGAGAGAAATATCAATGTGTAGTTGTCTCTCATATGCCCCCAACTGGGGACCTGGCCTGCAACCCAGGCATGTGCCCTGACTGGGAATCGAACCAGTGACCCTTTAGTTTGCAGGCCAGCACTCAATCCACTGAACCACACCAGGCAGGGCAACAATTCATTCTTAAAAATAACATAAAATAAAGCAAAAGGGGGGATTAAAAGTGACACAAGCTCCCCCAAGATAAAATTATGAGAAATAATGCAAAATAAAGTGCTGACTGTAGCCATATAGAAACAGAAATCAAATTCAAAAACTGTTATTAATATATAGAGAACACTTTTCAAAATAATTTCAATGTGTTAATCTACCCAAATTGTCATATCTTAATCTCTAGTGAGTTAAAAATCTAAATTTTAAACAATAGTTCCTATATTTTTTCTAGTAGAAGACAACCTCATAAGATAGCATTTTGGAAACTCTATTTGCAAAATGACTTCCTCAAAGAACAGCTGTTCAAATTCATGTGGTCACGTAGTCAAGTTCATTAGCCAGAATCCAGAGGACCCACTAGAAGATAAGGAAAAGTCAGACACAGAAAGCTTCAAGGTCCATAATTAAGAGTATCTGAAACCTTCAAAAGAAAGAGAACTCCAGAAGTCAAATAGAAGGGAATTATCTATGTTAATTATCACCATTAAGGAGCATAAGCTAGCTGTATGCACTGCCAAAGTCAAGGACAGCAAAATCTTTATCAGCCAAGAGGCGAGGGTCTTTGCCTGTTAAAAATTTTATTTTACTGTTTCTTCTGTCATTTTCCATGACCTCTGAAGGCTTTAGCATTCTATATTTGTTCCACCAAGAGATTTTCCTCAAAGGTGGAAGGAAATTCATTCAGTATCTGGTCTAAAACTCAGATGTGTGCAGGGCAAGAAGCAGGGCTGCTGTGTGTAAGGGCATGTGTGTTTCACAAAGGTCTGGTGAACTGCCCACTCTCGGATGCACTTGTGCCTGCCATGCAGAAACGTAGGCCTAGTATTCCCAGATGCTCAGAGTTATTGAACAAAAATGCACAATATGATCTTTCTGATTCAGATGTTCTGATTTTTAAATGCAGACCAAAATTGTTTTTAACTGCGCAACCAAACAAAACACTTACCCAGGCTCAGAATCTGCAGGTGGCCTATTTGTTTCTGATTGCAGGCATTTGTATCATAAAATAAGCTCTTTGTAAATTTCATCTGCTGTTTTTATTACTTCACCTGATTACTCAGATTGGTCTATTCCTTTTTCTGAACAAATTTCTTGCATTCCTAATTAAACATTCATTGTTCAATTCCAAGATTTCTCTTGATCATCTTATAAATTTAGGAGGTTTTGAAAAACAGTTTATTTTTCCCTTTACTTTTATTTTGGTGTTCACCTCAGGGATAAGTTTTTGTATTTTGGGGCTGTTTTAAAGTGGGTAAATACTACTTAAGTTATAACTTGATCTCTAGAATAAGGATATTTTGTTGTATTTGTAAGTGTTTCTTTGTAAAATTTATATAATTTATAATATGGACATAAATCCCTACAGAAAATGCCTGAGCCTATGTCCTTGCAGTACCTACAGTGTCCTTACTCCATATCAGCTTTGTTTTGTTATTTTTTTTGTACAAAAGAATATAAATTCAGTTAACTAGGATAGCTTAGTTTTAGCCAATGAAGGTCAGTGTTTTGAGATATTTATTTGAAAAAGTAGCCAAATATAATCTGTCTTGCTTATCAAAATCATTAAATAACCAGCCTCAGGGATTGAAGCTTTATGACATCCTCATTTGCTAAATTCAGTGTCATGGGAAACAGAAAAAAAATGTGAAAAGTTATAAAACACCAAATAGATATTTTAAATAGTCTGGTCATAGCAAATTCAGTGAGCCATGTTAGAGAATTTCCTAGGAAATAATTAGTATATATGATTATTTTATTATTTTGATCCTAGCCAATATTCCTACTTGTTTTTAAAGCTTTAGGGTGAAGACAGACTCTCTGGGAAGCCCGTTTGCCATCCTCCCATTGGAGGTGTTTGCCTATATTTAAATTTGTTTCTATTACATGTATTTAAATTATAGCTATTACACATCAGATCACAATGAATATCTATCATGTCTAATAAGATTTGGTTGAGTTGATCTTCTGAAACTCCATTTGGCAAGAGAAACAAAAAGATCACTAAAAGAAGATATCACTACAAACTGACCAGATTAAGCAATGAACAAGATGACGTTTACAAAGAAAAAATGAGCAAGGGAGTGGGAGGAGGACTCCTTCTTGAAGACATGCAGCTAAAAATGAAAAGGAGTCCTTGCAATTAAAATTGCTCTCAGGACAACAGGAGGAAAACCAATGAGAAACAGGATTTGAAAAGGACCCTGGGTGAACTTTAGGCCACACATTCTTGTCATTGTTTGAAGTGACCAAATTCGGATGATTCAGAGAAATATTCAGGGTTAAGGAGAATAAGAGAACTGGCAAAATATGAAGAATAGTTACTAAAGTGAGCCAATAATATCATACGCCACATAGCATGTGATACATAGTTGACTCTCAATTACTCCGAAGTGGGACATTTAGTCTAGTAATAATAACAATACTAATAACAGGTGCTGACTTTATTTTGGGAAACAAAGACATTGGATCCATATTTTGATAAAGTAATATTTTGATCCCATTTTTTGTTCTTTCTGTGTCTTTTGTTCCTCCTCCTTACTATCACATGGCCTTGCTACAAGTGCGTATCCTGTAGGCACTTCAGAATATGCCAGGTTTGGGTCGATGGGAAAGATGAGAGGTTATGGCACTCACTGGAGCATCCACTTAAGGTGATACATAGAATCAGCCAAGCACTTTTGGTGCTTGTTAACATGGAAACACAATATTTTTATATTTTCCAGTGGCAAGGTCATCTGTGTCATATTCCCAATAAGCCAGCAGCTGAGAAGAGAACATTGAATTTTTTTTGTTTTTGAGTAAAAAAATTCTCAGAATAAATTTTTGTTGAATGTTGTTCTAAGATTAATAACAATAGAGGTACATCATATCGGAATTGTAGTGACACTAAAATCTACCCACTCGTACTAAAAAGTAACATGCACGAGGTGATTTACACTTTTATAAAAATTATCTTTTTCTGTCTCTGACAACCCCAGGAGATATTTTTTTCTTTTTTAAAAATGGGTGTGCTTTATTTTTATATATTTATTTTCTATATTCTTATCATTTGCCCATTTTTTTTTACATTTTTAAAAATTGAATTGACTGAGGTGACACGAGTTACTGAAACCACGCAGGTCTCAAGTGTACAACTCCACAACACACCATCTGCCCACGGCACCGTGCACTCATCGCCCAAAATCAAGTTCCCTTCTGCCACCATTTACCTCCCTTTTGCCCCCTCCCACTTCCCCTATCCTATGAAGATATTTTTCTGATTAACTGGAAAAAAGAAAACTTCCCTTTTCTAGGCCAGCTTCACAAGCATTCATTCATACAAGATGGGTGCTATCATATTATACATTAACAAAAAACTACCTTAAAAAACTTTTGCCTAGCTCATGGTATATATACGTAGCTTGACTAATTCAAGCAAAAGCTGCAATAAATGAAATTCAATACCTGAAATATTTGGTCATATGCCTGTGATTGAGGCTGAGGTAAACCTTTGCAAAATTACTCTGTGACCCTTTATAACTAGCTGGTGAAATCACTTAGCAATCAACTTCCTTTTTTCTCCATAGGATACAATTAGACCTGGTCCTGGTTCACAAACGTTTGTTTTTAAAATTCAAAATTTTGTTTAGCTGTTAAACACAGTCAATTATTAAGTATGCACATGATGAAAATAAACAGAATAAATACTATTTGGCCAACATGTGGAAAGGAATTGTTATTTCTTACCGGACTCTTCCTCTAAAAGTGTAAGCATGGGGAGGAAAAAAAGAGAACATGAAAGAGGCGAAATGTATTTTCAAGAAGCAGCTGCTCAAGGCTCAGAATTACCTTACACACATCAGCTCTCTGAGGCATTGCAGTTACCAATACTTCCTGTGAGTGTCTGATACAGTTATTCCTAGGCTGCTGGCTTAACTTGAAGGGCAGCAGCACAGACCACCCCAAAATATGCCACTTAGGCATACTGATTATCATAAACTGTAGGCACTTGGCTTTCTCTGAACTTCCTTAATTTGCCTAAAGATATATCCTCCAAAAGGATCTCAATTGTCATTAATCCTCCTGCAGGGAGTTTCATCAACAATGAAGCATTGGCTCATTATGAGACAGGGGAGTAAGCAGCTATGAAAATTTCTTGGCAAGTGGAATAGGGAAACTGAGACAGACAGCTGATCAAACTGGCCAAGCAATTTACAGCCAGGTGCAGATGGTCACCAGGGCAGACGGCCCTGAGTGCTTGGCAGGGGGCAACATTGGGAAAACAGGGACCTGGCCTCCAGAGTAAATTTTCTTCCCTGGAGACACCATCTAGGCCTCAGCTGTATTTCAGCTCCAGGCCCAGAAAAGCAGCAAAACCAAGAGGGTGATGCCAGGCCCAACTGCAACAGCGAAAGATCCCCAGCCCTGTCACTGACCAATCAGTGGAGACCATGACCCGGAAAGGGCACATGTGGAGAACTGATGAATATTTGGCTGAAAGCCTCCCTTGAGACCTCCCCTAAGATTCCAGCCTGCAAGAAAGAGATAAAGCCTCAAGACAAAGGACCCAGTGCATGTTTTCCATGTTCTCCCTCAGCCACTTCTTTCTTCACAAACATACAGCTTCTCCTAAACTCTAAGGAAACGGGCAGCTGGTAGCCTGTCCCAGGCTAATCCCCTGCACCTGTCCCCAAAGTCACCTCTGACTTCCCAGTGAGCTAAGTAAGGCAGCCCAGCCTAGGCTCTCCTATTGCTTCTTCTATGCTAAACCCTCCCTTGTTTCACTGTCCCCAGCTTTAATAAATGTATCCTCATACTTACCTGTACTCATATTGTGAAATCATCTTTCCTACACAAAGTCAAGAACCCTCACACTGGCCCTGGGCAGACCCACTCAGGGGCAGGGCCCTGTCCAGTATTAGCACAGGAGAGGAGACCAGAAGCCAATATCACACCCATACAAACTTTGTCCCAAACTATCACACAAACCATCGATTCTTCTAAGGGTATATTCATTTTTCCTAAAAATTATTTCTTCTCCCCTATGAGAGCTACATCCCCTCCCCTTTCCCTATAAAATGACATTTAATGTATTTCCATACTGCTTTCCACAGTGGCTGCACCAGTCTGCATTCCCAACAGTGCAAAAGTACTCCCCTTTTTCCACATGCTTGCCAGCACTTGTTTGTTGATTTATTGGTGATAGCCATTCTGACAGATGTGAGATAGTATTTCATTGTTTTAATTTGCATTTCTCTGATGCTTAGTGACACTGAGCATCTTTTCATATCTATTGGCCATAGGTATGTCCTCTTCAGAGAATTGTCTCTTTAGGTCCTTTGCCCATTTTTTAATCGGGTTGTGTTTTTTTGGCGTTGACTTTATAAATTTGGATATTAACTCCTTATTAGATGTATCGGCAAATATGTCCTCCCATTCTGTGGGTTGTCTTTTTATTTTGTTGATGTTTTCCTTTGCTGTGCAAAAACTTTTTAGTTTGATATAGTTCCATTTGTTTATTTTCTTTTGTTTCCATTCCCTGGGGAGATACATATGATAAAATATTGCTATGAGCAATGTTTGAGATTTTGCTGCCTATGTTCTCTTCTACAGTTTTTATGGTTTCAGGTCTAACATTTAAGTCTTTAATCCATTTTGAATTTATTCTTGTGTGTGGTATAAGAACGTGGTTTAGTTTCATTTTTCTGAATGTATCTGTCCAATTTTCCCAACACCATTTATTGAATAAACCATCTTTAGCCCATTGTATGTGCTTGCTTCCTCTGTCGAATATTGACTATAAAAGTGTGGGTTTATTTCTGGGCTCTCTATTCTGTTCCATTGATCTGTCTTTATTTTTATGCCAGTACCATGCTATTTTGATTACTGTGGCTTTGCAGTATAGTTTCATATTGGGTAGCATGATTCCTCCAACTTTTTTCTTCTTTATCAGGATTGCTGTTGTTATGCAGGGCTTTTTGTGGTTACATGTGAATTTTTGAAATATTTGTTCTTGTTCTATGAAATATGACATTGGAATCTATAGGAAATGCACTGACTCTAGATTGTTTTGGGTAGTATGGACATTTTAATGATGTTAATTCAATCTATCCATGAACATGATATGTGCTTCCACTTACTTGTATCTTCTTCAATTCCTGTCTTCAATGTCTTATAATTTTCCAAGTACAGGTCTTTCCATCCATGGTTAAAAAATTAAAAATGGATCTGCCTTGTGACTCAGTGATACCAGTTCCGGGAATATACCCGAAGGAACCCAAAACACTAATTTGAAAGAACATAAGCACCCCTATGTTCATTGCTGTGTTATTTACAATTGCCAAGATTTGGAAGCAGCCCAAGTGTCCATCACTAGATGAGTGAATAAAACAACTATGGGATATTTATACGATGGAATACTAATTGGCCATAAGACAGAAAAATTTTACCCCTCTCGACAGTGTGGATGGACCTGGAGAACATTATGCTAAGTGAGATAAGCCAACCAGAGAAAGATAAACACCATATGACTTCACTCATATGTAGAATCTAATGAACAAACTGAACTACCAAGCAAAACAGACTCATAGATGGAGAGCAGGATGACAGCTAAAGGGGAGGTGGAGGTTATGGGTGAAGGGAATGAGCAAAAAGGTAAAAGGACTCATGGACACAGACAACAGTGTGGTGACTGCAGGAGGAGAGAGATATACGGGGACTAAGTAATAATGGAAAAAAAGACAATAAAAATAAGTTTAAAAAATGATACTTAATCCTGAATTCTAAAAGTCATCTCTTTGAGTTACTCCTTTTTCCTGGGTATCTTTCAGGCATACATGAAATCTGCATATTAATAAATTTCTGTGTGGTTTTCTTTTATTAATTTTTCTTTTTTTTAGAGGTCTAACTAAAAATCTAAGATGGGCAGAGGTAAAGTTTTGCCTCTCCTATAAGTTCAAGCTACAGAGGGCATAGGTGTGGGCTCCATTTGAGGACATTCTAAGATCTCTTGAATAATTTTCTTTTATCAAATACGTCTGTGTTTTGAAAATAGAAAAGTATGCTTTGTAATAATGAAAGGAGGTGGAAAATGCCATTAATGTTTTATAGCCAGGCATGATCCTGAAACTAAAACATGAGACCTTCCAGAAATTCCAGTCTTATCTGGGAACCCAGTACCTATCATTTTCTCCCCAAGCACCCTGGCTACAACCATCGATTCTTTCATCCTGTCTTTCAGTTCCCACCATTCCCAGTAGACAATAATGAATTAGTTTCCTGGTGAGTGGTCTCTGGCTCCTTGGCATGCTCTTTCATTTTCTCAGCAACTGTCTTAAGTGAGGACTTCATTTCTTGAAGTACTCCACAAGCATTCTATATGTGCTTCCTAGCCTACGGTCCCTGTGTCATTTCACCCTCTAAATCCATCCTTTTGCATTATCCTCAGAATTATTTTCAAAAGAGTGAAGTGAAAATATTACTCCATTCTTCATAAACCTCCCTATTATTCAGAAAATAGAATGCGAGCTTCATTCTGTCACGTTATGCCTTCATGATGGGCTCCAGCTCACCTTCACACCCTCGTCTCCCACTGTTGTCTGTATGAAACCTACACGCAGCTACAGTCTCCTGACATCTTCTGAACACGCAGGTGACGCACACACTCCCCTGCCTCTGCTCAAGCTGCTTCTTCAGCCTTCCATGCCTCCTCCCTCTCTTTCAATTCAAGCTTACTCATTTCTCAAGGCCAGTAATACTTCCTCCCTGAGGCCTTCCCCAAGCTTCTTAGTCAGAATAAATCGTTCCCTTCTCTTACTTGATCAAAGCACATTCCTTTTGTTCACAATAATGAGCCCATATTGAAGGTCTTTTTTGATTTGCCTGGCACTTAATTACCTCAAGGAAAATAAAGGTACACATTATAAGTATTTTTTTGCAGTTCATATTTTGTTCTGTATTATTTAGGTATTTCCATCTGATTATTAGCTCACAGTGACGGGTGTGAATGGACTCTCTATCCCCAAGCATAGTGCTACGCATAGTAGGCACTCAAAATATGTCTATGAATTCCACTTTGGGCGCCATTAAAAACTATAAAATGTTTGAGGCACAGTGTCTTTTACAATACAGAAAGATGCTTTGCTTTCTGAAACAAAGCTGGATTATATATTGACCAAGTGATGTAGCCCCGGCTGTAATGGCTCCTTCACAGCACCCATAAATGTTTTACTTAGCTCTTACCTAACTGTTGATCTCTCTGCCCATTAGCGACCTCAGGTACTAACACAGGTTACAAAGTCTCCAAGAAGGTGTAAGAGTGGGGAATTTCAACAGTTAGGACTTGTAACCCACCCCACCATTCTTTTGATATTGTTTCTGTAAATGCTGACTCAGACTAATATGTAGCTTGCAGATAAACAGCATGATTGTATAGGAATCCTAGGAACTATTCAAAAGACAGACTCTGATCTTCAGACATTCCAACTCTGGAGGACTTGCTGACCTTCAACTGTGGAGCCAAGATGATGCACATCAGACCTTCACTTGTCTTGTCAGAATGGACTTTGCTTGTCTGTGTGTAGAGAACTTTTCAACCCCTCGCTTTGATCTCTTTGTTCAGCTTTCCCTCTCCTTCCTTATAGAAACCTCTGCTTGCACTGAGATGTTAAGATGGGCTTTGAGACATGAGTCCCTGATCTTCCAGATGGCCAGCATCTGGATAAACCTCTCTCCTTTACAACAGCACCTCTCTCGAGCACTGGCTTTCGAAGTGGCAGGCAGCTGGACCTGCATTCAGTCACCAAGGTGGCGCAGCTTTGCACAACATTAGCGTAGAACTATGTGATCGGATTTCCAGAGTGAATTTTCTTCTATAACAAAAGCCAAATCTTTAGAAGAACTGAGGGTCAAGATAGGGGCCATACTCTTGGTGCTGCTTTTAGACCCATACCCTTGATAAGTAGCACAGAGAAATGAAAATTATTAGGGTCCAGGTTCTGAACCTACAGGCAAAAAGAATTTTAGGATTAAAACCAAATAGCTTGAAAGGGATTGTCATGGTCAAGGGAGGAACATGAGTTTTTACACATTCAATTAGCTTAGCCCCTATTTTTGGAATGCCTTTGAGCAAGTTACACTGTGCCTCAATTCCGTAATATGTAAAGCAGTGGTGTTTGCTACTTTGTTGAATTGTAAGGATTAAAAGAGAGGGTGATATTGACAACATATATTGAGAACTTACTGTTATTGTGTTACCTTAGGTGGTTGGTGTCATTGCTAGCTTTAATTTACCAATGAGGAAAAGGACGCTCAGAAAGGTTACCAGGTCACATAGTTACAAAGGAGTGGAGCTGGGACTCGATCCCAGATTTCTAACATCAGAGAGCCTGGTCAAGGGTGGGCTGGTAGCACAGCGCAAGTTCCCTAAACAGATTAAACTGACTTTCAGGGCCTTATCAGTACTGGGGTCTAGAAACAACAGAGCTAAAAACTCATGGCTCAGAAAGCCTGGGAATGATCTTGGATATTTCCAGTGAAAGAGCTAAATAGATCATGCCTGTCTATCACAGCAGGTCTTGAAGAACAAGCTTTTCAGAGAGTGAGTTTTTCTTTCTAGGCATGATTTCAGATTTTGGAATTAAACACTGACTTTAAAGTAAATGTCTCAGCTTTTTTCTAGAATTAAATGCATGTTATTTAATTAGATTCAGAGTAATAAGCATGAAAACACAAATGATATGGCACCTTTCTTCCCCACACCTTTCCATTTGGCTACATAATAATGAAATTATCTTTATTTAATATATATTTTTTTTACTGTTAACAGCCACCTTGGCTTAAGGGTTTCTTCAGAATGTTTAACAAACAAACAGAAAATGACATGGCAAGATAATTCTCCTTTTTAAAATGAGCTAATAGCATCAGAGTTAATTTTTAATAATAGAAAAATAATAAGACCACTGGTAAAAGATGTATACCATCCCCACCTCCCTCCCCCTGCCCCCCAACACTAGTACTTAGAAACAGAGTAAGTAAACTTTTGGACTGGACAAATACCTAAAATATAACCACTGAACCATCTCTCAGGCAGAGATTTCCCTATCCCATGGCCTCAGAAAAGGTAATTCACAAATCTTGTTGAGAGGCAGCTCATCCTTATGATCAACAGCTTTCCAAGGAACAGGTAGACCCCTGCTCTCTGTAGCTGGAGAATCTCTATCTGGCTGCAGTTACCCCAAATCACTTTCTAATGCAAGCAGTCATTCAAGCAGGTCTTGTTGAAGCCTACGTGTCTATATGAGGGGCTAGAAATCAGCAACCCTTAAAACTGAATTCTGCTTAAGACCCAGAGCCAAAGCTAATAGAGGTGAAAGAAGAAAATATACACCAGAGTTTCAGTGATCCTTGCATGGAAGTTTTGTGCTATAAAAACATTCTTGCCTCTTAACAAGGAACCGAGTTGCCATGGGAATTTTTGGCATCCAGCTTTACAGAGTAGAATCAAGAAACAAAAAGCCAGGCCTAATCTATAAGCCTTTTAAGTAGGCTACAATCATTTAGACTTAGTGACAGAATGGCTGTATTTTAATCTTTATATTTCAGTGAATGACATTTTATTATAAATATAACCACTTCCTGCCTGTTATTTATGACCAGTCATAACAAGGAACAAAAGGATTATTTATTGATTTATAAATCATTAACGGATATTTATTGAGCACCTAATAAAGACCAGAAGCTATTCTAGGTATATCAGTGAACAAAACAATGGGAACAATTGAGGTTATTTTGGGGAGGAGGGGAAGGAGGCAGGTAATAAATACAATACATATGTAAAGTATTTAATATGGAGATAATGAATGCAATTTTAAAAAGCAGAGCAAGTAAAGAGATTTGGAATGTCGAGATAGAGAGTTCTGTAATTTTAAATAAGGCATCAGGGCAGGCCTCGCTGAGCAAGCAACATGAGCCAACACCTGAAGTTGAGAGGGACGTCACAATGCAGCTACCTGGGGAAGAGGGCCCAGCCAGGGAACCCTGGAGGAGCAGAATGAGAAGAAAGAGTGGCAGGAGGTACTCTGGGGGTTAGGGGTGTCCCCACCACAAGGGGCCTGAAGACCACTGTAAAGACTTTGGCTCCACTCTGTTCCAATGCAGCTTATGGCTGTTATTTATCAGGAGTTCTTAACTGTGGGTGCTCAGTAACTGTGGTTGCTGAGAAGAGGCATAGATGAAACAGATAAAACAGTATCAGACAACACCTGGATGTGACATATGCTGTCATTTGTCATTACTCTTTGGAAGCGTATTTTGATTCCCTATGTACCATGTTAACAAAATAAAATAAAGATGAGCTTCAAATAAGATGTGGGAAGGAAGTTTCAACTTTGCAAAACAGAATGAGACCAGTCCATCTAGCCATGCTTGCTGTTGGCCACTTCAGGACAAGAGGCTCCGACTGGAGCACTTGGCTCTGCACACTGCTGTGCTGGTAGCTGAATTAAAACAATAGTTCTTACGGTCCATGGACAGTAGGTGGCTGTCCTTTAGACAGATGTAAGAGATGGGAAAAAAATCTTACCTTAATTCTGGTTAAAAATAACATTTTCTCCAGTTGCCGAGGGAACATTTTTCTGACATAATTAATGTGAGTGATTCACACTCTTAAGATTTTTTCTAAAACAATTAAAAAGTACATTCATTGCTGTAGATTATTTTTGGCACTAAAATTATTCTTCAAAGGATAAAGGGATAGATACAATTCTTATACTGTAATACTTATTTTTATACTATAATTCACACATATATAGAAACTAAATAAAAACTACTTATATAATACAGTAGTATAAGAAAGACAATAAAGTATTTACCCTTCACCCACAAGGTCAAGTGACTGAAACCTGAGACTTTAGGTGAAAAAAAAACAGACATCTCTCTGGGAAGAGAATTATGACAGAAAGCAGCACCCACAAAAAGAAGAACACATTCATAAACTTAAAACGCCCTGCAAACTCTAAGAGGAGACATGAAGTTATTGTTCATGTATTTCATCAGTTCAGTAATGGAGAAGGACTTCACTGAATAGAAGGGGAAAAGATCAAAGAAATTCAGAACGCTAAATATACTCTTTCTGTAAAATGGTGCGAGGGATATAAGTTGCATTATATCACAGTGAAACACCAAGTTCCACATAATCTCCCACAGTGAAGAGCATCTATTCATCCACTCACACAACCCTCAGTGCCTATTGGGTGTCACTTAGTGCTGTAGGCTCTTGAGGAGAGGCCCCCTCGACGAAGGAGTAAAAACCTACAACTTCTGGGTGAAGGGTTAGTTATCATAAACCCAGATTTCCTCAGCTGTTCACAAATGACACTTCTGTTACAAACTTATTTTCAAATCAATTGCTTCTTTACAGAGCCTGTTCTACCTGGGTTATGGCCATTAGTTAATACAAATAGTTTTAAATTCTAAACTCTGTATCAGTAGAACTAACACAACCAAGGCAGAAGACCTTAAAGATATTTAAAATATTAGTGTTTTTTAATGTAATTAGCATTATACTGAAAAGCATATAATTCTTGAATTTGCTACCTCTGCTTGAGGATATCGTAACATTTTATATTTCAATATTGTGGGTGTATTGTCTCATCCTATTAGATTTAAAGTTGGAAACAGAAATTGAGTGTCTAACCCACGTATCGGGTCTCTGGAACCCCCAACCAGAGTAGGTTGTCTGAGACAGCAGAACATAAAGAATCTGGAGTTATGCAAATAATTCTTTTACACCTCACAAAAGGAAGCAAAATACCATGTACTCAGAGGGTACAACCAGTATGGATGAAAGAAATAATACAAAAGGCGATCCAGATGGAACTCATATTCCACCATTTTCAAGGACATCAAAACGTACAACTCAGTGATCTACTCTTACCAGAGAAGAGTGGGCATGAGGGCTGGGTGGGGGGAGAACAAGGAAACAAAAGCAACAGAGAATTCCTCAGGGAAAAATAATTAGTAATGAAGGAAAGAAGAACACAAATCAGACACGAAACCAATTCATCTGGAGGCAGTCCACAGCTTATTATAATGCAGGAAAGAGAACACTACATTTTGAAAAAGTTAGGCCCCATGCATTTCCCCATCTCTCTCTCTCCATAATGCCGGAAAAGAGTTAACATCTCATGCGCCGACATTGAATGATTTGGTCAGGCTGCCTGCAGCTTTGTCTAGAGGCTCCTCAGACTGCATCTGGGATCTGGGATGGAGCTGTACTGTCTGCTAAGGGTGTGGAGGGAGGAGTGGCAGCTGCTACACCCCCTGATTGGTATCACTGGTCTAGACTCAACTCAAATGATGTTTGCCCTATGAAGCTCTCCTTGATGAGCAGAACCCAAGCTGAGCCTCCTCCCTCCAACTCTCTGCACTTGAGGTCTGAGCTGAGCACTGGGCATCAGAGTGCACACAATCTTTAGCCTCCCCTTGTACCGTACAGCATTTCTACCAGGAGAAAATGCCAGTGTGCAGGAGACTGGAGCTCTCCTCCCCCGCTGATGACTCTGTTTTTACTGAACTTAATGGGGTGCTGAACCTTCCGCCAAAGTGAGGAAAGGAAAGGGGGTGGTGTTACCAAGCAGCAGCAAATTCATGGATTTTACTCTCTGGCAGGCTAATTTGGGGGTGGCAGGGTGGGTGGGCCACCTGGAATAAGCAAAAAACACCAGACTGTTTTTTAGTTCAAAGCTGACTCCCCTTCCCCATATTTTTTGATTAAATGACTCTGTCATGGATTGCAAATCTCCAGGAATAAGACTAAACTAATTGCTCCTTCAAAAGTCCCTGTCATATTCATTCCTTGTATCACTAGATTTTATAGGCGATGGGAGGAGGCACTGGCCTATGTGCTAGGAAAGGTCGACACCTACTCTCACATCATTTCTATCAGCCCTCTTCCTCTTGACTTTGCACAAGACCTCCCTTGCTATTTTTATCTTTCTGCCTCCCACAAGTCTCTTAAGTGAAGGAAAAGGAAAGCAGAGCTGAAAAGGCAACTGATACTTTATAGGGCCTGAACTGGGCATTTTGTAACACTAGCTCATGTTATCTTTACATCAATCCTGAGAAGGTAGGTATGTATCCCTGTTCCCATTTTACAGATTTACAATCCGAGGCTCCAAGGTAAGGGACCTGCCCTTGGACACACAGATAATAAGATACAGACTCAAAAGTCTGCGTTACAGTATACTTCCTATCTTACAGTATACTTCAAGGAAATGTTCTCTGTATTGGTGCCCTTGCTGTGTCCTCAACCTGCTTCCCACAGAGACTCAGGCAGAAAACACAGCTGAGTGTTAGAGCTTAAAGATGATTGAATCATAGACCTTTACTTCGAGGATGAGAAAACATTGTATTTTTAACTTGGCAGAAGGAGGCTGTTGCTGGAGTCCTGTCCCTTGAGCCTTCAGCAGCCTCTTGGTCTTTGAGTTGATTTCATCTTTGAAACGGGGCGATCATCATCTCTCTGCCTGCTTCATAATGTGGCTGCTCATGCCAGCTCCTGACCACGCCAACACTTATAAAATGTAAACCATTATTATTATGAATCATTGATATAAAATGCTTGCTGATTGATTGATTAGGGGAACTGAAATATATGAGTCATATAAAGATGAGGCGTCATTCCTTAACACTTGAATGTTCAGGGAGTCTTAGTATAAAATGAGAGACTTTTCATAAACTAGAAACCACATGACACGGCACAAATGCAGCCTCGCTGGCCTGTTAGCTCCGCCTTGCTGCCTTGTCACTTGGAAGACACGAGAAGTACCAGACTAGGGAGTGTCTGTAGGCTGACTGGGAGAAAGCTCGGAGTGTTGGCGTCTGAGCTGGGATCATGGACCCTTGAGGCACCATCAAAGTGACAGCCTTCAAAGGGCACTCAGAAGGCTGAAATTATATGTAAAATGATTTAGATGAGCTAATAAGCTTTTCACTTTTCCTCTGGAAAAACAGCCAATAGTTTTTTACCAAAATAGTGTGACAGATTGGTTAAGAGTTCCGAATTAGATACTAGACCTTCTGGATTTAAATCTCAGCAGCTTCATTTACTAGCTATGATGCTTGGAGTGAGCTACACCTCAATTTTCTCATCTGTAAAATGAGAAAAATAATAGTACCTACCTCATAGCACTGTTATGAAGATCAGCGAGTTAATGTATGTAAAGCATCTGATATCCAGTCAGCACACTAATTTTCACAGCTGCTTATAGTTAACGACAACCTCTCGGGAAGTCAGCAGTGATTTTTGGCTCACCGAAGAACAAAAGCAATTCCATGCATGGCAGTGGGTGAGAAAAGGATATTGCACCAATAATTAGGCCACAGCATTTGTCTTTTCATTTCCACACAAGCTATGGGAAGCCAGCTGCCTGGTGGAGCAAAACACATGGCTAAAGATGTGCCAGAGATAGGGCTCCCTGTGGATCCTAGGACAAATGGAGATGTCCACACCGGACAGCCTGGGAGGGGTAAGGAAACCAGGAGGCTCTGAAATGGAAACCAGAGGTGAGGCTGACCATGGAAAACTGTATTTTCAATCAGGAAATTGAAGTGAAGACAGGCAAGGGTTTGGACCACAAGAGGAATTTCAGCCTCTGTGTGTTGCTAGAAACACTGTTATGTTATTTTCTGATAATTTCTAGGCAGTGTTAGCAAAAAGACTAGACAAAGTCTATACAATTTTTGATATTAGCTCTCAGTGTCTGCTACATGGAAGGTGCTTACCAATATTTGGTGAACTGATCTGAAGGAGGGGGTGAGAAATGATGTTGATTTTCCATAAAATAAATTTTGGAGGGTAGGGACATGCAATATAGGATCCCACTGTGAATGTTAGCTTTCAATTTGGTCTCCACATTTATTCAGGGGATTTTATGTTACTCAGAACAATTAAAGAGTGCTTCTAGAATCATCTCCAAAGCAGTTCCTAGGCATAACAAAAAAAGTTCTTGTATTAATTTTCCCCGTTTCATGCCCAGGGTATTACTGGTCTTGTCTCTAAATGACTTGTGGTTATTTGGTTTTTCTAATCTACCACTATTAATGATACTCTCTAAAATGTGTCTTTAGGTTTTGCAGATAATTCTAACAACAATAAAATAATATTTAAATGTAGTGTCTATTATGAGTATTTTATATGTATTAACTCATTCAATCTTCACAATAGCCCTATGAAGTAGGTATGGTGATTATCTTGATTTATAGATGAAGAAACAAAGGCATAGGTTTTGTAACTTGCCCCAGGCAACCCAGTTAAGCAGTAGAGTCTGGTTGTTTGAGTGATTATAACATTATTGGAATAAGTGTCTATTTCCTTTTCCCGAAGATTATCTTAAACGGACTTGTATTCAATTATACAGTGACTTCCCATTATGTTGTCTGTGTAAGGGCATATCTCCTATACAGTTTGATCTTGCACCATTATTTTGTTTAGGCCCTTTCAAAAAATAATTTTTACTTTTTAAGAAGAGAGCCATTCTTGGAAGACATAATGGAGGTTTGCTGCTACCCTGAACGTGGGGAGTGTGGCACAAAGGGGAGCAAGGATCTGAAGAACACATCTCACACCTCCTTCTTTAGGGGGACTGACCTTTACGCTGTACTCACAGAAAGAGAGGGACACCCCCACAACCAGCTTTAAGGCAGTATTATTCCTACTTTAGACATGAAGATTCTGAAACTCAAACAGGTTTAAGAAAACTTTTCTAAGCAGTATTGTTGGCAAGAAGTTGAGGTCAGGTTTATCAGATTCTAACATCTTTCCCACTATCTACCAGTTTTTTCAGTAGATAAAGACCCAAGTTTCCATCTGTGTTTAAAGAAATATTAATCACAAATGTCCAGTATAAAAAAAAACACCTGACTTAAAACTAGTCCATCTAAAAGGCAGATCAGATTTGGTTCAGAATTAATGTCTAGGATAGGCAACAGAGCCCAAACTGCTTTAACTGCATTCAAGCGTTGACACGCAGATAGACTGTATACCCCAGAGCAGGAAGACACAGAATGCTTTCTGGGCAGGAGTCTGGAAATGGAGAAGCAATAAGGGCAAAAAGTTAAGTTAAAAAATATATATATATTTTACTTGTCAACCTGACTGGCCATGGGGTACTCAGATCAAACATGGTTTCTCTGTGTGTTGTGAGGGTGTTCCTGATGAGATTAGCATTTGAATTGGGCTACAACAATGTGGGTGAGCATTATCCAATCTGTGGACAACCCGAACAGAACAAAAAGCAGAGAGGAAGGAGGGATTCACCTCATTTTCCTGTCCCACTGTTTGGGATGGAACATCTTATCTCCTGTCCTCAGACTGGGATTTATGCCACCCTGGTTCTCAGACTTTTGGACTTGGACTGAATTACCCCACCAGCTTTCTTGGGTCTCTCGTCTGCAGACAGCACATTGTGGGATTGCTCAGCCTCCATAATTGTGTGAGCCAATTTCTCGTAACAAATCTCAATATATGTATAGATGTATCCGGTTTCTCTGAAAAACCCTAACGTAACTAGTAATGAAGAAATGAACATTTTCAAAGTGCCAATTATGCATCAAGTACCATTATTGGGATCTTCTGTATGCTTTGTTCATTCAGACATTTATTAACTCTCTGAAGGCCTAATGTTTGCCATGCACTGTGCTAAACCAAGCAAGGGGGCAAAAAGTCCAACAAGACATGGCCCTGCCAGAGACTGAAAGTAACCTGCACTAAATTTCCGTAAGGATTGTTACTGTCCTCACTCTATGGAAGAGGAATAGAAGCTCAGGACAATTATGGGGTTTATCTAAGGGTTGCACAGAGAGAACATGGCAGACACAGGCCTGGTGCCCAGGCCTGTCTGAATCCATGTGTTAATGCTCTTTCTCTACGACACAGCTGCTTTCTCTTAACCCAAAATTCTAGAACAAATTATTTCATCGAACGGCCTCAAAGCACTTGGAAAAGAAGGTGGCAATCCTAGGTGACGATGCAAAGACATAGTCAAACTAAATGACAAAATAAAGCCATCACTCCCTCTCAGGCGGTTTCTGGTCTGGCAAAGCTGTAGAAATTCCATGTATCTCCAATTCAGTGTCATATTCAATGACATTTTCATCACTGGTCTGAACAAAATGGAAATACGTGGCCAGGATGAGGACAATTTTAGGGGAATGACCGTATGGTGAATGAGGGAGGCCAAAGTGTGTTATTGATAGATGGATGTAAAACTAGATGACAGTGACTTGCCACAGTGCTCTGTCCGTGGCCTGGTCCCATTCATATATTTGTTCACTCACTCACTCACACTCACACACACACAAAATAATTTATTGAGTGGTGATGATAAAAGGCTCTCTGTCAGATACAGGGTGTTTGTGGGGAACACCAGAATGTGCCATGTAGATTTCTTTTCATAAGGACCTCTCATACCTGCCATTGAGAGCGCTACTGGAAGACAGCTGCCTTCAACTGTTCACACATCGGGAGCTGCCTTAACTGCAAGGTCATGCCCCTTCTTGGCCTGCCCTTATGGGAGTACTGATTGATGTAACAGTAAAGGTTATTCATCTTAGCCAAACTCAGGTCTACCCATGAAAGGTCATTTCAGCTCCGGAGGTCAAATGTGATCAGTTCAGCTTAACTTCTCCCTCTGCCCAGCCTACCCCACAGGTGTTGAAAACAAGGTCATTCCTTAATAAACATCCTGCACATTAAACATAAACCTTGAGCTGGAATCAGTCTGCTTCATGGAAAACCCACTGTGAAAATGAGGGGCCTTGTGCTTTGTTCATCCTCTAAAGAGCACAACTACAACCAAGGGCAGAAGCTACACAGAGATAGCATTTGCATTTAACGATTTTCTTTGAACAGTGAAACAGCCTACCTCAAAAAGTACCGAGCTCTGTATGACAGAGGTAGCACTATTACTTTCAGAAGGGTCTTTTAACCAAAACAGTTAGTACTTTAATTAAATTTGTTTTTGTTCATCCTGTTGCTGGTTGGCACACAGCACAGTATCACTGGCATTTAGATATTAGTAATAAGAAAATTTTAAAAGAAAACTTTCTATATTTTGGGAATACTTTGAAGGCAAATGGGAAAATAATTCCATTTTTCAATGAATTTCAAAAGTAATCTGAGATTATTTAAGACATAGTAGCAAAAACTGTCAATGTCCACATCAACCTCCCATATCTAACTCCCTTGTCTTTCAGTAACAGAATCCTGAATTTTAGTTGGTAACATGTCTATCCAGCCAAAGACTACATTTCTCAGACTTCCTTTTAGTTAATGTGACCATGTGACTAAATTATGACCAATGGGATCTGAATGGTGGTGATGGGTGCAACTTCTGAGTTAAACCCTTACAGAAAATCACTCGCCTTTTATTTTTTATTCCCGCCATCCCGAGGCTGGAACATGGTGGTCATTGATGGTACTAAGGCATCAGCACCCTAGTAAAGGTAGAGCAGTAATACCGAAAGTCCCTGGGTTCTTGAATGATCCCTGGAGTAAGACTTTATTACTGATTTAAACTATCACCTTTGACTTTTCTATGGGAGAGAAATAAACCACATATTCTGTTTAAGCCACTACCATTTTATTAAAGTATTTCTAACAATATTCTAACTTGTATAGATGCCAAATCAACAACTGAAATGTGGGTGATGTTCACTCAGCCTTTGCCCGATCAGCATGGTATCTTACCAGGAAACTATCACATGATAAGAATAGAAATTAACTTCTTTTACCTGTTGAGTTTATTTTAAAATTCTTTAAAAAGAAATGGAAATCCAACATAGACCATAGTTATGAATAGCTCACTATTTGGAATTTCCTCTATCTCTATTAGTGTATGTAATGACTGATAATTTTGTAGAATAAGAACCACAGACTAGCCCTGGCTGGCGTGGCTCAGTGGATTGACCGTGGGCTGCAAACCAGGCATCGCAGGTTCGATTCCCAGTCAGGGCACATACATGCCTGGGTTGCAGGCCATGTCCCCCAGCAACCGCACACTCATGTCTCTCTCTCTCTCTCTCTCTCCCCCTTCCCTCTCTAAAATAAATAAATGAAATCTTTAAAAAAAAAAAAAGAACCACAGACTAAATGAAATATTCTGATATATCATTAACTAGTGTAGCTCTATTTCTCTTTTTCACACCTGAATTAAGTGTAGATATATAAATACTATGATTGTTTTACTAAGAACATCTAAAGTTGCACAACTTATTTGTTACTTTTATCACAGTACTAACTGAATTATAGACGGTTATTGCTACATATCTGGTTTTGGAGATAATATACTAGATACATGAATACAGGTACAAATGGATTATCTAGATGAGAATAAAGGTTCTAAAGCCAAGAATATGTTTTTAGTTATACTGTTCCTTCATACTTATGTATACCCAGAAACATGCATATCTTTTCCTAAGGTAGCTCATTCTTGTACACTAAATATAAAAAGTAAAAAATATTTGCAAATCATAGTAATGACAAAGCCAGGTTCCCGTATTAGAGAGAACAAGGTGTGAGTGCAGGGATGGTGGTGATAGGGGAATCCAAGGGTCTTTCAGTTTGTGGTGTTGCTGGTATGCACAGCCTAACCCTATCATTACTTTTCCTGAGTATCTCTCCTTTATTTTCACACTGCTTTCCCAAACATCTTTTTAACAGAATATTAACCACATCATGCTAATATATCACTTTTAAAAAAGGTGCTGGGAGAGTTCAGAGGAAGCAGTCACTCTTCTTGCTGCTTCCTTAGCAGCACTTCTGGGTGGAGGAATATCCAGCAGATGACTTGGGCATACATATTCTTTTTGATAAAGGGCATTTCTTCTTCTCTAGGTTCAACTAGCTTTCAGCATTTACCTATCATGTGTCTGGCTGTTCTAGTAAGTTTTCTTTCCTATACATTTGTTCATTTAATCCTGTGAACTTGCCTTTCACACTTAACCCAGGAAGCTTCCAAATGCCTACTAAGTTTATTACAACTCATGGAGAAGTGGATATAAATTGGTTTCAGGTGCTTAAATAGATCTTGATAATTAATAAAAAAAAAGATTCAGTAAGTGAAAAATGATTTGAAAGATCTCAACTGAAAAATAAAAGTGTGTGCAATTTAAAACACTCCCATTACTAGAAATCACTGGTACTATAGATCAATACATCAGTATAACAGACCAATATGTGAGTTTAAAATCTGGACCTTCCATGTGGCAGGGAAAGAAAACTAATATTCTTCATGTCTCCCTTTTCAGGAAGACATCTTAAGGTAACAAATTAGCACATGATTAAAAATTACCTGAAATATCACACGCTGTGGTTGATAACTATTAGCGATCCTTTTAGTTGTCACGAACAGTAGTGATAAAGATTATTATAAACACTAAGCATTGAAAGAGGTGTCATTATAGACTTTATTCATCCCAGGCAGGCATCTATCAAAGGGTAGATGACTGCAACCCCTTTAGAAAGGTTAGCTGGGATACTTCCAGAAGCGTCACAAAAGTGGTTCAGCATTTGTTAACTACTTTATTAGGGGGAATGCTATAGGGAGATCACATCTCTCTGAAGAAGGTGCCAAGAACATATTAGCTGCTAGCTTGAGAGCCTTCAGCTGATCTTCATAGCTATTTTTAGAAAACAATTATAGCATTTATCAAACAACAAAGAGAAAATACTGTGAATGTTGGAACTTAGAATTCAAGAACTAAAGAAATTTAATAGATGGGAATTGGAGGAAGGAAGTATAAATTGTGGAAAAAATACCAGTTTGAGTAAAACAAATAAGGCATACCTGTATTTGAGGGGCCTAAAAGATAAGAGTACTTATGATAACTGATAACAAAACATAGTGAAGATTATGAGTTTTAATATATTTCTAGACTATGATCTATGATATTATAGTAATATATTTTTTTGAAGCATAACAATAAAATTTTTTTAAGAAAAGTAATTTTCTTGGTTTTCTTCCCAGGAATTTCTATATGTTATATCATAAAAATAGACACTAAGATATGTTTTTAAAAATCACTGTCAGTATATATGTAAACTTTATATTGTTTTTAATTGCTTCAAAAGTAAGTCTAGATAATCTGTTGTTTTTCTTTTTTCATTTGCAAATACTTTCAGGAAAGTAAGTACAAAAAAAAAGAAATGGGGTCCTATGCACTTTTACCATTTTGAAAAGCACAAGAAATGCAATGTAAAATGAACATAACTTTCTAAAGCTAGAATGAACTGGTTATGGTTTGCAGAGTTCAGTAAATGTTGACCATATGCAGCCGTCAGTTTAAGGAGTTTCTGCTCTACTTAATGCATATGGGCAGAACACAGCTCTCTGTTCAACTTCACCCAAGCTTGACATAAAAAAACCACTCACCACCGGTGATGGGGAAAGTGCAATGTTGCCTATCGATGCCTTCAGTTCATCTACAGTTGCAGCATTCTTAAGAATGTCTTTAGATTGCAACGGCTTAATCTTGATATTAAATTTCTTGTGTGATTCTTCTTCTTCTTCTGATTCACTTGAAGAATAAAAGTGCTTTCCTTTGGTAGGTAGAACACAGTTAAAGATACATAACTTTTTTCTACTGTAAGGCAGTGATGAGTATAAGACACGAGTGACTGCACCCAGAGGCAGCAAAAATATCCTTAAGGTGGCAGCAAATCAAAGCAAAATAACCAAATAAAAGAGTAAATCAGGCAAGGGTTAGAATTTATTCACCTTCCCTTGGAACATGATTAAGGATGGTGAATTTCAAGGAACAATAGTTATAATGTGCTACACTTTCGCTGTAGTTGGATATTTGGTGAGTCACACTCAGTACACACATTGATAAGCCCTCTACAGGGAGAGGAAAGTCATCCTAATGGATGATTTGTGATGAGTTTTAAGTGCTTCAGAGTGTGACCTGTTCTGCCCAGAGATGATTTTTGGGGAAAGCGCAAGTCACAGCTATTTGCCAGTACATGAAAAATGACACTGTCCCATCAGGCCTTCGCAGACGACCCAGTATTCACAATTTACACAATTGTTTTTCAGCACATTTTTCTCTTTTCCCTTCCTCTCTTCTATGAATAGATCAAGGCCAAACGCCTGCTTGTTAGTGATCAGGCTGTTCTCTGTGTTGTTTATTCATTGCTAATACTATAGAACAGGATTTGGGAAGCTTGGGTTATTTCAACACCTTTTTAAAACCTGAATTTATAAAACTGCTTTATGAGACAAAATAAACATTAAAAAAAAAAATAAAGAAAGGATATAGCCGGGTTCCTCAGGTCTGATGCTGTAGCCTTCTTCATCCAGTTCAGGTGAGTTCTATAAAATACAAGTGCGCATAATGCAATTATTATCCTGACAACAATCAAGGAATTACTCATTTTCCTTCTAGAGCATTCTACTTAAGGATATAAACATGTCTCTTATTTTTGGAGGTGAGGATTTAAATTTTTTCAATTGAATGCTCAGCAGTATATTTTTAAATATTTACTCAAGGGTACTTGGGGAGTCTTACTACTGGGAAAACAAACTAGAAATCAACAATGGTCAATGAAAGGAAACATTCAGAGAATTTATCATGTATTTTCTGTAAGCAAAGGACTGTGATAAGCAACATGAAGGGATATAAAATGAAAATTATTTGTCCTTTGGAAAGTTGAAGAAATGTATTTTGGTAGGCAAAAAGTAAAAAACAAAAACAAAACAAGACATCAATGACAAGAGTCTGAAGAGGAAATTAATGAGGTTGAAAGAATCGAGGATCTGCATGTGCCTTTTGGGATAGAGGGAGAAGGCAGATGGGGCTTGTTGGTGAGGAAGAGCCTATGTTGAGACCCCACAGCAGAAACCAACAGTATTATTCAGATGATGTAAGAAGGTGGACAGTGGAAGGCAATGGGAAATAAGACCATGGGTGGCCAACATGCTGGGGGCAGATTTTAGACTTGGTATTGCTAGTGCAGCTTCTCAATCAGGGGAGGACAAGCTGAAAGAAGCATCTTAAGGTGTTTAGAAAGTACACTTTTGGATAGACTGGGCACAGAAGAAAATGGGGAAGTCAAAACTAATTCAAAAATACTTGCATTATGCCAGTAAGACGTGCTAAGAATACAGACAAAGTTGGTGGTGGTGGGAAGGGATGAATCAAGGACATTTGGAAGGACAAATTGTTAGTTCTTGTTAACAGATCTATCATAGGAGAAAAAGGAGAGGGAAGAAGGGTCAATAAAACTCCAAGGTTTCTACTCTCAAATCCTAGGAGATTAATGGTGCTCCTGGCTGAACTAATTGTAACAGCAGACAACTAACATTTTTAGTAAAAAGACAGGAAAGATAAAAGACAGTTTGCATGATTAGAATTAGTTATCATATTTTAGTTCCTATTATAAGCACTATGACCTACACTTTATTTCACTGAACCTTCATAACCATCATATGTGGAAAGAATTATTCTATTCACCAAGAAAGATATTAAGAGAAACCAGATGCCATTTCTCAAGGAATCTACCCAGCAAATGGCAGACCTACTCCTTGACCCCAGGTATTTAAGACAAAACCCTACATGGGGAAAGGGAGGGTGGGAGAAGGTGAAGAGTTCAAGAGTGGCCCTCTTTAAGGTGAAATAATAGGCCTGGAAGTTAGGGAGAACAGAACTGGAGAGATTTTGCAGTCACAGAAGCAATAAAAGTGCCATGGCCTTGGGGAGAGAAGAGAGCTGAATGCAGGGAAAGTCACCTTTGTTTATTTTGTAGTTTCCCTTTTGTCCTTCTTCAGTACTCAGCTTACTTTTTTTTTTCCTTTTCAAATACAAGTGTATTAAGGTCACTTCCCTGCTAAAAACTTGTCCCTGGCTTCTCACTGCACTCAGAATAAAAGCCCAGTGCCTGGGTGTAGCCCAGCCCCTGCAGAGGCTCCGGATACTCTCTCTAGGCTCAAGCCTGAGATTCTCTTCCCTGATCCCTCTCAGCCACAAGGCCTTCTTCCCACTGTTAACTTTCATGGTGTGAATGCTCCAAGTTCTCCCCCGCTCCCATTTCAGAGTCCTCATAAATGCCATTCTCTCTGCCTGGACTTCCCTTCCCTCAAATGGTCAGCCAGTCAACCCCAGCTTATACTTCAGGACTTCGCTTAAAGGTCATATCCTCCCTGAGGCCATCCCTGCCAAAAGCAAGATGATATGTATTAAGAATAAAACCCTTTGTATTACTTAGAGGGGTTACTTCTTATTACTTGGTTATAATTACTACTTGCATCTAATGTATTAGTAATTATAATAGCAATTCCTACATGGCCTTATTAGGAATAAAGAAATTTGAGGCAAGTTATGCTTCAATTGAGCACTTACACGTTGACCAGGACAGCACTGGGGTTTAGAGTGCGTGTGCCACATGCGGGGGCAGTAAGTGCAGTAGAACTTGATGACTAATTTGGTATTTTAATTGTCTTACTTCTTGCTTGCTTAGATTACCACATTAAGGCATATTTAAGAATCCTAGAAAATTATAACAAGAGTCTTTGTAGGAAAAAGAATTAATTTAAAAAAATCACCCTTTCAGTTGGTCCAAAGGTTGTGGGTTATTGTTAAGCTGATTAAAAAAATCACCCTTTCTTAATATCTTATGGTTTCTCATAACATTATTTATGAGCAAATAATTAGTTCATTAAATCCTTGCAACAATGCTACAAAGTAACTACTGACTTAATTTTTGCTGGCTAAGCAAATAACTATCCCAAAGCCACACAGAGCTGACTTGTGGAGGGGCTAGGTCTTGAACTCATATCCAACAGCCTGTAGTGCTTTTAAACTCTATACCATATAAACATGTCAAATACTTCCTGATGAGATGGTGTGTTCACCTATTTGTATGTTCTATAATTAAATATAAGAATGCCTCAACTCATTTTCAAGTTCTGAAATACTTAATTAAAAAAAAAATATCTTCTGATACTCACGTATCTTTCCCAATCAATTTCTGCATAAAATCCATTTGGTGCCCCATTGCTTTTCTTCTGTAATAAATTTGAAAATAAATTTAGAATAGAAACACTTGAATGAAACAAGAAGGAATAAAGAATACTTAACTCTTATTTTATTGAGCAAGAGCTATGAAAATCCAGGGCCGGAAAGACAAATTAGAGCAGCCTATTAAGCAGCCACTTTGGTGTAACTGAATGATAAATTGAGTTGCTGTGATACTGCATAGTAGAGCTCACATACTTATCTCACAAAAGACTGTAGGATACCTGAGCATAGGATATTAACTACCAGCTGTTCAAATTTTATTCCGTTACCAAAGAATTAGAAGCATCTACATTATAATTGAATCCTCTATACTTTCAGAGTATAAAACCATATATATATATTTAAATGAAAACATTTTGACTTCCATTTGCTCTCATATGCAGGTAGTTCCAGCATATCCAAAGAGTATTCATCCAAATTAACTAAGCTTTTAGCATTTCTAATACTGACTCAATTTTTTCCTAACCAACCCCTTGATAAAGGAAATCAGCTCCAAATTAGTTAATTCAGCTCCTAGGTATTAAAAATAGTGTTGATATTCTTTAAAAGTGGTTTTTCTTAACAAGCTATTAACATAGAATCAGGATTAATCATGATGTCTGCCATCCATGTGTCCGATGCTTCCATGAACACTCATCATTGCAAGATGATTGGATATCAGCATTACTCTCTCTGGATTATCTTCAAGTTCTAGTTTGGCCCCTAACACAACTATGATATATGGCAACAGCACTTGAGCAAGGATGTTGCCTCATCCAAAGGGAAATTACTAGGATTCTATACTTTTCTTTTTAAAGATTTTATATATTTATTTTTAGAGAGAGGGAAGAGAGACAGAAACAGAGGGAGAGAAACATCATTGCATGGTTGCCTCTCATGTGCCCCCAGCTGGGGACCTAGCCCACAACCCATGTGGGAGTGGGAGTTGAACCGGCAACCCTTTGGTTTGCAGGTTGGCACTCAGTCCACTGAGCCACACTAGCCAGTGCTAGGATTCTGTACTTTTTAAAAATATATTTTACTTATTTATTTTTAGAGAGAGGAAAAGGGAGGAAAAAAGAGAGGGAGAGAAACATCTATGTGCAAGAGAAACACCAATCATTTGTCTCTTGCACAAACCCCACTGGGGACCTGGCCCACAACCCAGGCATGTGCCCTGACTGGGAATCAAACCAGTGACCTTCTGATTTGTGGGAGGATGCCCAATCCACTGAACCACACCAGTCAGGGCAGATTCTGTACTTTTTGAGAGCAAAGGACGAAAACACAAATTAGGCTGGTAACGGAGGGTTCATTCAACAGCATTCCAGTATGTGGCACACAGAGAGCAATGGTATGTCACTGAGCACCAGCCGATCCCAGAACAACACATATTAAATGGTGACACAAGAGGCTTGAAGACAGGACCTCTAATTTTGCAATCACAAATGAAGGCCACTTGGACCACAATGTGAGCAGCTAACACAATTTGACAAATAGGTGGGAGAAGTAAGCTTTTAATGTTTGCATGTAGGACCACTAGAAAACCAAATTAGAGGTAATGCATCATCACTGATTAATACTTACTAAATGTTGACTGAGCATTCTAAGAACCAACAGCTTAGTAAGGGTGAAAAGTGTGTAAGGAACAGATAATATGTTTAAGCCCTCTTTCTTCCCTATGTGTTACCACTGCTCTAGAATTCACAAGTGCAAGAACTCTGCCAATGTTTCCACAGACCAGAACCCAGGAACACAGGCCCTGTGCCCCTCCTCCTTTTTCCTGCTCTTGAAAAAGATTATGTACTCAGACTACATCATTTTAACTTTCCCACATAATTGCCTTTGTTGAAGTGGTGCTTCACTGACATTCTTTCTACTTTGAGCTAAGGTTGCTTTAAAAACCTGTAACATCAACTTTGCCCCTGTACAAGCTATAAAGCTATTGTTGAGGACATGGTCCATTAAATAATGTGCCAGCTTAATAATAAAACATCTCTGCCATTGGGAATGGGCATAGTTTCTCTTTTCTTTTTGCCATGTTTGATTTCTTTTTTAATTCCGACTTTACCAATCTGTTTGCAATATCTTTTCAAAATTCTCCAAATCCTTTTCAGACAGTATATGTAATAAATTTAACACACAAACTTAACTTATAATAATGGGAAACAAATGAACCAAGTTGATTCCACAGAACTAAACTCATGAATTTTGTGACCAGTATAGTATTAATATTAATAGACCTTTTAGTTCTTAAACAATTCTTCAATACGAAGGATTGTTATCTAAAATCCAAAGAGATTAGGCAACAGTAAATTACTGAGTTCAGAATTTTCATTTCTATATTTTGCCTCCATGATAATTTCATTCCATAACAATGCCCTTCAAAATCAAGACAGGTGATGTGTTTAGATGAACAAATGTGTGTTTCTTTTCCTGACAATATAGATCCAATGTTATAGATAAAAAATTCCTGAATTTTCTGAATATTCTAGATATAGGCTAAGTGAAAATTTCCTTGTTTCCATGGAAACCAAAAAAGATTGAGATGAAGAACAAGCAGAACCTATAAATTTTTTTCTTTTAAAATAGAAACATTCTAAACATAAATACTAATACTAACAAAATACATTCCTTTTGGCAGATAGGTATTCAAAACACACACATAGCTTTATTAGAGAAATTAGCTATTTGGCCTCATTTGTGCTGGTGAATTCTTACAAATATATTTGGTTTCACAAGTGGAAATTATCAAGTTAATGGTAGACAGAGTCTGGCTGAAATCCTTCTTGTAAACCCCAAGAGAGAAACAATTCTCCTGGTTTAGTCACTTAAACACGTGTAGCTCCTAATGGTAACAGTGAAGATAATGGCTCTATTGATTTTCAATTGGAAAACTTTGAATATGCAAGGGAGAAGATAAGTGAAGTGGGGAAATATTTAAAAACTAGGCTTAATAGTACAAGCAATATTGGCTATTCACCAACATATAAACAGTGAGTTTTTCCCCTTGGAATTACACATTATTTTACTTTTCTCTTTTGTGTGTGTTCCAAAATTCAATACTTTGCATAAGTAACCTTTATTACTTGAATATATAATTATTATTTAAAGATAATTGAGGCTCACAGCAGTGTTAATCTTGTTTTAATAGGTATTTCACTTTGGTCAGGTTTATTATCAGTTTTCAGATAATAAGATGGGCTAAATCAATGGATGCAGTAATAAGTGTGTTTTATCATACATTCATCAAAGTTCTCAGTTTCCATTGGGAGTTTTCTATGTCAGCTCATGGCTACACAATGATCTACAGGTGAGAAATATTCAAGACGCAGGATGTACTGCCTAAATATTATCTTGTTGCCACTGAGGTTGACTTGACTCACTTTGCAAATAATCCTACAGAACAGCACTGTCCAACAGCACTGTCTAGGAAGACGGAAATGTTCTATAAGTGTGCTGTCCAATATGGTAGCCACTGGCCAAAAGTGGCTATGGAATACCTCAAGTGTGGCAGTGTGATTGAGAAACTGAATTTTAAAGGGCCACAAGTGGCTGCCATATTGAACAAAGTCATTGCACAGCCTGGGCGGGGGTCAGCACCCTTGACTCGACATTGTTTGGTAAAGTATACTGTTTCCCACAAGCCAAGGTCATGCCAAATTCCTAACATTACTAAGATAATGCCAATCCTAAAAAAGGATTACTCAATTTGTATAGTCATGCTTATGTTAGAGCCAAATATTTCTTATAAATAAATATTTTAAAAAATATGAATAATTTCCTTTGTTTCAAAGGAAACACATATCTTTCATTCCTAATCACTCTTTAAAAGTATATTCAGACATCAGTATATAGAGTCTACCTAGCTGATTTAAAAAATGGCCCCAGGTTATTCAAAAAGTAATTTGGAAATAACTAAAAAAAGACTCTTCTTAAGTGGAGTAAATAAATGCTACTCTTTTTTTTCAAGTTTCAAATTGGGATTTCACTCACTGTTTTTACATACCCCTTGGAAATTTTAAACTAAAATCTGTTTCCTCAATGAAACTTTTTTCCCTCCTTCCCTCGCACACCCTGCTTTGTTATCGTAAGGTGGTTCCTGTGGGCTGGGCTACTGTAATTGATTGTTTTCATGTAGAAAAAGTAGTTAAAGGATCTGTTTGTTCTTCAAGACACATATAAAGAATCACATGGAGTAGCAAACATAGCACGGAAGAAACAATTCCTAGGCCAAATTGTAGGGCCTACCAATGTTGCAGGTTTCCTTAAACAAAGAGTGGACTTTGGGGCATAATGAGGCTCTATTCAGCAGGCCAGTGTAGCTAGGTCAAGAGAGGAAGAAAGAAGGAGGAAGATACAGCCCAAACACTGGGGATTATGTGGATCTAGTCCTTATGCAGCCAGCACTTAATTTACAGGTAGAGAACAGATACCAGGACCCAGTAAGACTGAATAAAAATTGTATTTCTAATCAAAGTACGAAAGGCCTAGCTCTACCACATTTTACCCTAGGTCAAAACCTTCCTGAGGGTCATTAATACATGTTGCACACACAGTTAATAGCTCCAGATCTGGGCCCTATCCTGCATACTTACTCAGGTTGAGCACAGACGATGCCCCCAATCTATGCGTAGATGAAAATCTAAACTGCTTAGGAAAAAGTTAAAGTGTATCCTGCATGATTACAGTTTGTCTCTGGGTTAAAATGCATTGTAACACCAGCTGTCCCAACTCATAGATACCATGACAGACAGTTCTGCAGAGGACAGGTACCTTCAGCCACGTGGGGAGCAAGGCAAGTCCCCCTTCACACGTGGACCCCTGCCATGGAAACCTCTGTAGATGAGTCTGCAAAAGCATTGTCACTGGAGATGGGCTTCACTGGATTTTGAGAAACTGAAATATGCTTAAGTACATTACACCTGTTGTGTAGCTCTGTGTTGACAGTCATTTATAAGCATTAAGTGGGTGCGCTACCGTCTATAGTTTGTAGAACTACATCAGTGAAATCATAAATTTCAACTTCAGTCATCCAAAAGACAATAATTTGGAAGCTAAATCAGCCATGTAAAAATAGAGCAGGTCCACAGACACAGGTTTTAAAGTAATCAATCTGAGTTTGAAATCAAATCATGTTCAGGTCTCTAAGGACTGAATGCAAACAGCAACTTGGATCCCTATGGCACTGGTATGATAAGGACTTTTCAAATTGGTGACCTCAGTTAGTAGGGAAAACCTGGGGAACATTCCCAAATAGTAAACCTAGCAGCTAGATAATAATTTCCAATTACCCATGAAGCTGCACATCCTGTTTCAGAGAACTAGCATTCATGTGAATGAGGCTTTTTTTTAAATGCGTCTGCATTATTTCCTGAGAAATCAAAATTAAATAATTCCCCTTTCCTAATAATCATGACCAGAGGTATTTATGGTATTTCCAACTGAGAAACAAAGAGGGTACAAGCACTGATAAATAACTGTATATGGCTTGGAATGGTGGTGGTAAAGGAGAACCTGGGGAGCTCTGGTACAAAGCCTTGAGCTAGAGTGGACAAGTCCGCAGAATCACAGCTAGGTTTATCAATGCAGCACGTGCTCACTCCATGCCAGCAATGCATCAGGCCCCTGGGAGCATATTCTACCAGACATTTAAACTGGTGGTCCCTAGAAGAGCAGAGAACACTGAGGTGGCAATGGGGCCTCACAGACAATGAGGGTGGGAAGGGCTTCAGAAAAAGGAAAAAGGACAAGACTCAGGGTGGCAGGGGGAAAGAAGCAAGAAATAGCAATCCAGCCTGGGAGCAGCAGGGAGAGAAAGCAGAGGACAGCTAACAGAGCCTTGTGGAAGTTGGAATGGAGGGGACAAGAGAACCCAGGGAGGGGACCCATACAGAAGCAAAGAGATGACACAGAAGCAGAGAGTACCTGAGACAGAGTTAACGAGAGGGCTCTGAGCCAGAAGCAAGAGGTGAGGAGAAGCTGAGTCTTCTGGGTCTTTTTTTTCCCCTGCTGAATAGAGCCTTGATTATAGTGTTACCCAATGTCTGATAAATTTCAGTCTATTTTCTTAACATTTCATGGCAAGAATTACATGAATGCTACAGGCACCCCAAAGCTAGGAACCTTGAGTCAAGTGTGGGAGAAAACCTGCTATAACTGCAATCAACACCCCAATGTAGGTAAAATATTATAAAGGGTGATTTTTCAAAAAAATATTTTTAACCACCAGGTTTATTTTAGTTCCCACTCCAGTCCAGTGAGCCTAGTGTGAGTCCCTTTTTTCAGTAACAGCTGTTCTTTTGAACCTTTTGAATAGGCATCTGATTTAGATTTGGAGGAAGTCATTTTAGAAGTGGGTGCAGACTCCCATAATCACAGCTCGGATAAATACAAGCCAAGGCACCACAGACTTCTTCAAAAATCAAGAAATCTGGGGACCAGCAAGGAGTCAGAGTTACTATTAAATCTAAACCCTTGGTGGACATACTTTCCTCCTTCAGGCTGTAAATTCAGGCACAAGTAGTTTCAAGACCATTCCCTACTTGTGAATTTAATATAGAAAATGTATCTGCAGCTCAACTATGAAAGGGGAAAAGCTCCTTTCAGTTTTATTGGATCTCAGCTCCATTATGACTTTTCGGCCTCTGTTGGAGAAAAACATTCTCACATAATGAGTTTTTATATCATTAAATTGGAAATGAAATAACAGTTGATGGCAGCAGCCCCCGCAGGAACTGTCTGGTTTTTGACCCACCATATTGATGACTAGTTTGCCTGCCTAGTCTGGGGCAGGGCTTTAGGTGAATGCCATAAATAAGTTTAATATGATCAAGACTGTATTTATGTTCCATGCAATTACTACAGAAAATTATAACGAGAAGTCTGAAAAATCATTTAAGCTATTTTTTCCCTAAGAAAAAAATGGGGCTTTAAGAAATTTAACCATAGCTTATATTAAAGTGCAAACCTACTGAAAATGATCGTTTAAATACTTACAATTCCATCTCTATCCGGTGAACCTCTGTAACAAAAAGAAATTTGTAGCTATTAGGAAAATGAATCCTTCTCGCTACACAAAGCATCTTAACAAGAAGAAACACTAAGCACCTCTCTCCCCTTTCCTGCATTCACACCACAGTAAACCTATCTAATGCAAACTAAATCAAAACACATCATCTAGTGGTATTTGAGTGTGGGGTGTGTGTGTGAGTGTGCAGGAGGGAGATTCTCATTAAAACTTGAAGTCCAGAAGGACAAATTGCTGGAGCAGTGTTTTGGTTGCCTTTTAGAGAAGAGCTCATTAAGCATCTGTCCCAGTCTAGACGGATCCATTTAAAAGTAATGCAGGGAATGCAAACCAGTTCGCTCTCTCTCATCTTCTCCCCTGGGAGGGGTTTTGAATTTCCACCCTGAGAAGGAACTTCTATGGTATCATTGAACTTACTTTGAGAATCTATATTTTCTTCCATATTTCTCTATTGACTCTTCCTTTGATTATAGGAAAGTAGAAAATGAAGGGCAATATTTCTGAAGGGCTCACTCTGATGACCAAAGGGTAATTGGAAGGGTAGCACGGTGGCACTATGCTTCAGGTGCTTAGGAGCAATTAAGGGCTTTAGAATAGGATGAATCTGAGTGTCCAGACTCTGTTGGTCACTCTGTGACCTTGAACACATTACCTAACCCCTGTAAGCCAGTTTAAATAAAATAATATATATCTACAAAAAATTTATAATAGTTCCTGACACACAGTAAGTATTTTAAAAGGTTGGTAATCACTGTTTTTTCTTCTGTGATGTCTCTGCCCTAGGAACACAAAACTGTCCACCTGAAGCCACATCAAACTTTGTAGCAATAGAGGAAGGCTGTCATTACTGTTATTTTGAAAAACTGAATTGGAGGAGACAGAGGAAGGGAGAAGCAAGAAGGTGGACTGTGAAATCTTGAGGATTTTGGTATGGTTGGAACTTTCTGTAGGAGGTGGGACCAGGTAATGAAGTTCTTTATTTATTGCTTCATAGGGTGGGCAGAGAGAGAAATGAAGAGGGGCATCTTAGTGGGGCATCTCCCAGGTTTCTCCTTCCTCATCAATAACCCCTTCTAAATTAGCAGAATATTTTTACTTGGATTACAAAACACTTAGTAGAAGTGCATCATTTTTCATAACCATTTCAGTGTCCATGTGAATGAAGAGGATAGAAGCAGAGAGGACGCTGATATTGAAAAACCACTGAAGTTGACAGAGGGTATTCTGACATTCCCTGGCTATGGGAATTAGTTGGTTTAAAGAAATTTCATCTAAAATAGAAGAATAGGAAGAGTCTTAATTGATAAAAGTTATATCTCATTGAACAAATAGTGAGTGCTTATAATGGGCCAGGCGCTAGGCTAGGATCTGTGGATGAAAATAATGAAGACATGCTCATCATAGATGAGAGAGGCAAGTAATCCAGTGAGTTATCAGGGCCACAATAGGCTCAGGTTGGTAGGAAAGCACAGAGAAAAGGTACTCACAGTCACCCAAACCAACTTTTCTTTTCAGAACTATTGGGTTGGCCACAAAGTCTTTAGTTTTTTTCCATAAAATAAGACACATTTCATTTTCACTAATAACATTGATTTGGATATTCTGAATATGTTGGCTATCTCCCACATGGCAGAATGCTGATTCCTGTCAGTTCATGTCTTGATTTGATCGCTATTAACTTCAACTTGTCTACCCGACCATGGGGCATTGTCCAGTGAGAAACCTCCAGCACAAAACTTTGCAAACCACTTTTAATATGTTCAGTCAGTCATAGCACCTTCTCCACACACTGCACAAATCTGTTTTGCATTTCAGTTGCATTTTTACCTTTCTCGAAATAATAAAGCATAATATGCTGAATATATTGCATATTTTCTTCCATGTTCAATATTAAAATGGCTACACGGAAATTCACCAAGTTGGTAAGTTTTTTTAAATGCATGCTTATATGACAACTTCCACAATACAATCTAACAAAATTGTTTCAAATGAAGTTAAACACAACTAGGTGCTAGTAGAGCCATCTTACAGAGAAAATCAAATGAACTTTTTGGCCAACCCAATGTATACAGTGAAAACAAGCATTTCTTCCTAGAATTTTAGCTTCTGCTAAAGGAATTGAGAAAGAGGTGATTGTAGCAACTTTTGCATAGGATAAATCCAGAGGCACTGAGACTTGTGGGGATATTTTTGGGGGCAGCTAGTAACAAATGAGGAGAAGACAAGTCTCTGGAGATAGGCCTGGCTATAGTGTTGCCCACTACTAGTCCAAATACCAGGGCGTATCTATAGGGGATCTTACACGAGAGGCCACTTGACCTCCTGCATATTGCCTCTATAAGGATGGCATTCAAAATTTTAAATCAGAAAAACTGTCATTGTATATAGCAGCACTGGTGTCTTCTGATCCTTTGTCTTACCTACTGATGAAGATGGGGCTGGTGCCTCCTAGTGTGGTGGCAGTGAGTATGGCAGGTAAAAGCCCTGGCTCTAGTGCCAGACACTGGGTCCAATCAGCCTATATTTCGTAGCTGCACAATCTTGGGCACGTCACCTCATCCCTTTCTGTCTCAGCTTCCTCAGCTATAAAACGGCCACGATAACAGCATATACATATGCCCCACAGGAAAAGTGGAGAATTCAATGAGTTTATAAAAGTGAAGAGCCTGAAGTAGTGTCTAGAAGATAGTAAATGCTTATTAAATGTCATGTAGAATAAAATCACTATATAATATGACCTAGGATAGGGCACAGAGTGATTTTAGCAGCATCAGACGCTTGGGCATGCATTCTCAATTCACTTCATAACCACTTTCATGAAATTTCATATTTTATTTTTAAATGATTTTTAAAAAATTAATAGCAAACCCATTATATTTACTGACTTCTATTTTAAGATTAATCATCGACCATGGGCCCTTTGCCTTTATTTTAAAAAGTGCCAGTTACCTCCCACAACTACTGCCTCTTCTCAGTTATCCTCCTGTTGGTCTTGAGGATAATTTTGCCCATCTGTTCTTTTTCTTCTGGGTGATAAAAGCCTAGGCACTTGATTCTGGACTAAAATACTGGTTTCAAGTCTTATTTCTGGGTAGCCTTCAGCAAATTACTTAATTCCTTTTGGCACTGATTTCTCACCTCTAAAATTGAGATACGATTTCTAACCTTATTGAATCACTGTGAGGATTAAAAGGAATAACAGTATATACAATTTATCCTGCACAGGGCCTCCCACTTAGCACAGGCTCCTTCCTTTCTTCTCTCTACCAGGCACTGTAATGATGATTAAATCAGGAAGCTCTGGTTCTAATCCCACTCTGTATCTAAGGAGGCTGGATCAGCTGACGTTGGGGCTGGTGGTACCAAGCAGGCGGTGTGGCAACCCTGAGGGAGTTGCAACAGCCCTAAAGACAGTTTGCATCAACAAAGTTTCAATGATGGCAAGCTACCCTTACCTAAAGCTTGAAGGGACAGCAAATTCCCAGAGCATTTTGCTAACCTTTCGAAAGAATGATATATGACCCAATTAGAGATCAGGGGCTTGGGAAAGGCAAAGGCTTAGACTAAAGTGTTGGTCCTCTGACTATCATTGTCAGTGGAACCAATTTTATGGCTAATTCGCTATCACGTAAATGTTTTGGGGTGCTCCAATGATAAGTTAAAGAGACATGCTTGGGATTCTACAAGCAAATGTTTCATTAGAGTATTTCAGAGAGATATTGGGCATCCACCCAAATCCATGGGGAAAAATTCCTTATTTTCATACCTTTAGAAATGGTAATGGAAGAGTAGTCCTTTGGCCACAAGAAAATTAGCTCACCCTATTCTGAGATGGCTGTTTGACCTCTTTTCCCTTTTGAGGAAATTTTTTTGTTTGTTTTTAATTTTCTTCACACAGCAGAGATTATGCGAAGTCAGTTACAGACACTGTTTTCAAAGAAAAATAGATTTGGTTTCTGCTAATGTTCTCCTGAGATGTATTTAATGATGTCCCACATAACCCATGGCACACTGTAGGTGACAGCAGATGTTGCTGACAGACTGTACAGGGTCCAGCTCTTTGGGGAAATTGGATTCCATCTAATGTAAACCAAGGCCAAGGAAGGAAAAGTGTACTCCCAAGGCTGTGGGAATGTTGGCAATGCTGGAAGTAGACTCCAGTCAGACTCCAGTCAAAGAACTGTCACCTATTCTGGGGGTTGTTTAGAGAATGGCAACTTCTTAAGAAACAATAGTAATTATGTTGTCCTTAAAAAAATTCCTAATTCAATTGTTTAGAAAAACAAGACGAGTAAATGTGAATTCCATGAAATAATTTTTTACTAAAAGAAAAAGCACAAAGAAAATGTAAAAACAGGTGGCTTAATATTTGATATCTAAATTAAAAAATTGCTTTTATTTCCCTAAATCCTTTATATTCTCTGGCTTAAAAACCTTCGAGGTGTCGAGGTTGCCTACTGCCTGCAGAAGGAAACCCAGGCACCACCACAGCCTGGCACTTCCCTTCTGGCTCTGACCTGCTTTCCAGACTTGCCCCCAGTTTTCATCTTTACCTGTAGCTGACATGTAGGCAAACTGCTCTGTTTTGCACTAAATGCCAATAGACTTTTCCACCTTTTTGCTTGGGCAGCTGTTGTTCCTTTTGCATGAAATGCCTGTTCTTAACATGAAGGTCAAACTTAAAGCTCCTCCCTCCCTGAAACTTCACTGATCATCTGTCCAAATGTGAGCTTTCCCACCTTCAAATTCTGATGAATTTGATTTTTAATTGCTTACAAGGAACTTACCACATATTAATTAGTTCTAGTAATATTAAGAGTAATAGTTGGTGCCATTTACTGAGCATTTACTAAGTACTAGGTACCATACTAGTAATTTCAAATGTCACCTCATTTTGTTATATGGAAGATATTTCAGTTTGTGTGGTAGATATTTTATCCCATGAATTATAAAGTCTTGGAGGACAAGGACACAGGGCAATGCTCAGTATCCTGTGATAAAATTATGCATAGTAAAAATGTAAAGAAAGAAAAGCTAAGGGCAATAAATAAATGTAACCTTCTTCATTTTCAGCTGTGCCCAAACAAGTATTGATTTTCCTGTTTTCTAACTTTCTTTCATGGATTCCAGCCAAATGGTGGGTTTAATGTCTCATTATTCTGATGTACAGCAGACTACACCAGCTCTTCACTCTTACATGGCCACCATCAGCTGCAGGTGAGTAGTGGTGTTTTCCTCTCACTGGTCTTGCACTAGAATTCTGAGTTCCTGGCCATCCTACTTCCCATGTGTGAGTTACCTGCCTGGCTCAAAAATGCACTTGAGATTGTGTGTCAAAGCTAGATACTCTAAAGGAGAACTTGAGATGGTCAAATAAATGTAATAAAATTGTTGTATCATTGGACATTTTCAAGATGGCTTTATCAGTGTCTATGGGTAATTGATTATCTTGGGTGTGATCATTTGAACATGTAGAAGTATCTACAGGGTTGGTTTTAGCACTGGTTTCTTATTTGAAACCAAATAGCCTATCATTCCTGTGAATTCTGTTGGTTGATTTACAGTTCTGCTTGTACAAAATCTTGGCATCTCAAGTAAAAACTTTGGAATGTTATCTAGACTAATTTCTGTTTCTGGCTTGGCCTAATCTACCTAAACAGGTGTTTGCTTCTTCATTTCAGTTACTTGGGCAACCCTAGAGGTGGAAATGAATACTTTTAGTCCCCACAGAAATTACAATAACACTTCCTGCCTCCCGGGACTTCTGGAAAGTGTGGTTATCAGGTTATAAAATAATAACACAATGATAAATTGAATACATGATGAAAAGTCTTTATCTTTGCAGCATAAATCTAAGAACTGTTTATGCTGAACAGCTACAGTTTACCCAGAAATAGAGTATTACATTTTATACAAGAGGACTCTATGTACTCTAAAAATGACAATGACAACAGCATTCTTTGTCAAATAGCTTCTTTGAGGAGGCAAACTTTTAAAGTACTTACGTAGAGTCAGTGTCCTTTTCTTTCTTTCGTATTCCAAAGGCCTTCCTTGTACGTTTTTTCAATCCTGTGGGAAAACAACAAAGGGTCAAAGAAATCTGTTTTTCTATTTGAATGTTCCTGGCAACATTCATATGAAAATATTTTTAAAAGTTGCAACATATTCCTTAAATTTAAATGTTCAAAAGCAGTGAAAGTTTCCTCAGTTGGATGTGCATGTATGGATGAGTTTGTGCATATGATTCACTATTGTTTTTTTCAACAGATGTCTATCAAAAATTCAGCACTGTAAGTGCCTAACACCATTCACAACTTAAGTATGTAAAAGAATGAAAGGGAGGTCAGGGCATGGTATAGAAAAGATTGTAAGCTTTTCTTAGAATGTTGTTATTCATTACCCTAATTGGTGCTGCCAAGAAACCAAATTACAAATGTAGAAGAACAGCAATTTCTGGGTTAGTTACATTCTTGAGACTTGGGTAATTCCATGACACCAACTATATAAACCATACCGGAAGAGCTACCCAGACCTGACACATCTTGGTATCCCATATTCCCATCTCATCTTTTCCTACTTCTTCAATCCTATGGCTAGACTGAATTATTAGCCATTCTTTGAATTACCCCAACATCTATACTCTACATCCCTTTTCCTTGTCTCTGGTTGAAATGCTTTTCCTATTTTCTTGCTATTTAGAATTTTAATTCACCCTTGAAGGCCTAGCCAAATGTTACCTACTCAGAGAGGATGTCTCAGTCCTAATGGTGTAAGAAATTGACTATTCTGTGCTTCCCCCAAATGTTGCTCTTATATGTATTGTAATAGGTCAAACCGTTCCACTTAATATTTCCTGTATCGGCTTCCCTGATAGGTTGTCAGCCTTCTTATAACAGGTCAAGGTTCCTACATTTGTATGTCCCCTACACCTAATACAAATAGCATAAAGTACTTATTGATTTAAAATATCTTCCAGGAAGTATCATTCAGGCAGTATTGGGGTATGAAGACTCCTTTCTTCCATCCAGGAAAAGCAGGCCCAGTCTTAATTTTGCCATTCTTATCCTGCCAAGACTTTGTTTGAGATTCCCATTTCCAGCGCATTCCATAGTTACTTCTGTGACTTATGTTTCTTATGTTAATGAGTATTATTCAAACATGCTAAATGCCTATATATTCAAAACCTTAGTTTTTTTTTCTGGTGATTTGGAAAGTCTTCTTGACAAATTGGAGTGGAGAAGTCACTGAGTTTCAGGATTTGTTTGGCACTATCAGGTGGAACAAAGGGGAAAACATTGACAGAATGAGTGACTTGATGACACCTTCTTCCAAAACATGTGAGTCAGCCCGAACTGCTCAGATTATCTGAGTCATTCATTATTTGGCTTTCAGGGTACCACTCAAATATAATCTCCAAAATGCCTCTGTTCTGTCTGATTTTGTACTTTCATAGTCATTTTCTATAAAACATTTAGGTCTTTAAAATGTCAATGTTTGTTTAAAAAAACCTCCCACATAAAAACTATTTTTCATTTCTCTCCACAGGAGGAATTTTTAGAAAAATAAAGTTATTGACATTTGAAAAGCTACTCACCCTCAGTATTTAGGAACACCTTCCCTCCCATCATTTTTAACTTTGATTGTTAAAAACTTTCTTCCCTCTCATTTCTAATTGCCTTATCTCCTTACAGGGACAAAATTATCGGCTACAATCATCATTTTTTCCTTTAATTTTCCTTGGGTTTTGAATGTCTTAATTGTTTTTTCCATGCTTCCAATTTAGCTTTGGCTTTACAATGAATGCCATATTCATCAATCATTACTGGTTTTTATGGGGCCATAAAACAAATGCTATTATTGTCATATGTTTTCCAATCACTTTACTTTCCATAACTTTCTTATGATTAAGAAACAGCATGCCCTATCAAACAGATCAGAAAATACACACGGATTCCAGTAATTCTTGTATTAAATTAGTAACAGAGCAGGCCATAGTAGTTTTCCATAGACTGTCCTGTTTTTGACCATCAATTTGGACAATAGCCAATAGGAACTAGGTCATGAATGTCATGAGTTGTCCATTTTTCAGTGAAAAGTGTACTGGATTGGGATCTTGGAGACAAAGAGTCCATTCCCAGGATCATTTCTAACTGTGGAGCTGAATACAAGTTACATCCATTTTGCAGTCTGATCCCTCATTCTATAACAAATCAGCCAGTAAAAAGGATCAAAGAATTTACACACGTTCACAAAATGCAATGCTAATACATAGCTTTACTTTCATTAAAAGTCATGTTTCCCATGCACAGAATACAGCTATATGTGAAATGTATACAGGAATGCACCAAAGATGTGACATTCCAGAACATAAAACTAATCCAAGTGTTGAGTTAAAAAAATCATTGAAAACTTTCCCCCTTAAAAAGTGGAAAAGATTTGGGAAGTTTAGGAAAGTAGGAAAGAAAGCCATGGAAGACAAAAGCAAACAAAGTATAAAATGTAAAAGTCACTCCTATCTCAGCAGCTCTTTGAGAAAATGAAGGAAGAAGCAATCATACCAACTGGGTTATAGTGAATGAGGAGGTGTGTGCATGTCTCTCAAGAGTTTATTTTAAAAATTCTAAGAAATTCTTTGAAAAAAAAAAAGCAATGACAGTCTAAGACCTTACAGGAATAACATATTTCAGACACTATATATGATAACTTGATAAGCTTAAAAAACACACTTTATCAAATGATTCTCCATTCATGACTTTAGAATTCCATGAAAAATTTAAAGTCATTTTCTACAGTGTAATTTTTCCCGGACCGGGTCGTGAATCTTTTGTCAACTACTTTTTACCAAACGTGGGAGGGGAAAATAGTGTTTTTGAGAAATGAAGTGACTTTTCCCTTGCCAATATCAAAACAGAGAGCTCAAAAGGGAAAAAAATGTTACTGTTTTGATGATCTGGGACTAGAAGGACTCTTTCCCAAGCTGTGGAACTGAGAACATCTTCCTTGTGCATCCAGAATTGCCATCTTAGACATTGGATTTGGACAAACAGATGTTAGATTTCTGCAAGAGCCTTTAGGTTCTGTTTATTATATATATAACCAAACTAATGAAGGTATGCCCAAACATTTAGTTTAAATTTTTTTCTAAATACAATGCCCCTTAAAAGCAAATCATTCTCCATCAACTGATAGATGGATAAATAAATGTCAAATACCCACACCATAGAACATCATTCAGCCATAAAAAGGAATGAAGAATTGATATATACTATGACATGAATGAAGTTTGAAAACCTTATGCTAAGTGAAAGAAGCCAGGTATAAAAAGGCACAATTAATATGATTTTATTTATATAAAATATCCAAAGCAGAATATTTCATTGATATGGAAAGCATATTAGAGTTTTCCAGGGACAGGGTAGAGGGGAGACAGGGAGTGGATGTTTAACCGGTAGGTACAAAGGTGATAAAAAGTTGTGGAACTAGGTAGTAGTGATGGTTGCACAACATTGAAAATGTACTAGATACCACAAAATTGCACACTTTAAAATGGCCAAAATAGGAAATTTTCTGTTATGTGTATTTTACCACACATGCAAAAAAAGACACAGACTAGTTCAAGCCAGATGCTTCTGCGATAGGAGGGGGGAAAGATGAAAGGGAGTGGGGAAGGAAAAAAGAAACAATCTGTGGATGTGTAGAAGGGAGCAGAATGCAGGGCCTTCTTTGGAATCCAAAGAGTGGGGATCAAATCCCAATTTGACCTTCTACTGGTTGTCATTTGCAGCAAAATTAATAGGGAATCTATGAGATATTGTGTTACTTTCTATATTAGATTCTTAGTTTCTTTCTCTGTAATTGCTAGGAACACGAGGAAGTCAGCACTTGGTCACTGAGTGCCTCATATGTGCCAGACATGCTGAGCACTTTATACAAAGTAATTCTTTCAACAAGCTTGGAAGGTATTACTGATCCCCTATTTTGTGGTTAACAAACAGACTCAAAATGCTTCAATTCTTCTTCCAATGTCACTAAACAAACAAGTAATAAGATAAAGATTTTGAGTCAGGTTTGTTTGGCTCCAAGCTAAGCAACTTCATATGGAGTGTTCATGATGGTTCTCACAGTACCCAGGACAACGCCTGGTACACAGTGGATATGACATCAGTATTTATTTAACAATTTTTTAAAAAGCCACTGAAAGTTTGTATAATAATTAAAACAAAAAAAAAGAATGAATCTTCCTGATGTTTGTAATCTATATTGCATTGATGTTGAGGTTTTTGATATTTATTTTTGTATACAGAATTAGTAAGGAAGGGGAAGGTGCCCCAAACTGCACAGGATGGACCTATTTGAATGCACAGGCATCAGGCCAGGGACCCAGGGTGCGGGGTGTGCATGACCCCACCTGTTCTGAGGTGAAGAATGTACATAATGGCACATGGAAAAGCTTGATTTAGCCCAAAACACATATTACAAATAAAAATGCGTAGATATAATTTTATTAAGTACACTTCTACTGTTTTAAAAAACATGTCAGGAACTCCCTTATCTTAGCCCAACACAATCTTATAAGGTGGGAGCTACTATTGTATTGAGTATGTACCTACCGTGGGGCATGAGGAGGAACTGGTGCCAGATCACACAGGTGGTAACCGGCCGACCACTCCTCCAAGTCCCTCTGCCTGACTCCAGAGTCCATGCCCTTCATGTCTTTGGAATATCTTTCTGTTTCTCATCATAATTCATTTTGGCCTCTTATTAAAAACAAACAAACATACATGCAAAAAAAACCCCTTGTTTTTAAAAATTGGGAGACATTTTTAGAAAAATTAGGCTGCATGTATCTCAAACACAAAGACTATATTTTGCATATTTAAATCTTTTAATGTTACCCAACAAACATAAGAAGACTCAAACATGTTTGCTAAAAGAATTATTTCTATAATAAATATAAATTTTTTGTTTGAATCTCCATCAGCTTGGAGGGTTACTCAAAGGTGAATCACAAAAAAATGGAATTACTTACTTTCTGCAAGAACCCAGGCCAAACATTTGGTCTCAGTAATAAAGAACAGGCAAATTTAATTATCTTGGACATAATGTGCATACTGACAGCAACTCTAGATGGGCAATATCTATTCATTATGATGTTCAATGTATTTCTGTCAGAAAAGATCATGATGCTTTGCATATCAGCTCTTCCTCTAAGTTTTAAATATAGGTACTATAATTTAATTGAGATTTATTGTCATAGAATCTTACAGAAAAATGTAAGACCAGTAGGATGACGGCCAGTCCCTCCCATGATTTTTTAATGATATTTACTATTTTTAGATTACTGCCTAAGATATGGAAGATACTGAGTTAAGGTGAGTACCAGGAAATATGAAAAGTTGAGTTCAGTGTCTAGCTGTACTTGGAACACGGCAGTCACTCAACAAATGTTTCCTGGTTGCTCTACATATTTGCAATTCTAACCAAATTGTTTCAAGTTGGTGGGTGTGCACTCTTTGGTCTGAATGCTTTATCTTCACTTGTATGTGACTTAAAAATAATCCAGGGAATCTTCATACTTAGCAAGAACGAAGTCTCTTTACAAGATGCTACCCCAGCATTCTGAGCTAGGCCTATTGGGAGAAACACGCATCTTAGTGACACACTCCATTAGTACGGAATTGCACAGCAGTCTGAAGCTGAGAACACTTTGAAGTTCACATTTGATATATGGAAGTTCATGTTAGTCCACTAAAATGGAAATTGCTAGAAGGCAATTATGACCTTTAAGGGCTAAAAACAGTAATGACTTTTCTAAAAAAGAAATATTTAATCTTTTGGTAACATGGAAGAAAATGTTAAAGATGGTCATAGAAAAGGTTTGTCACACAAAGGACTCAGTGTTTGCTATGCCAATGTTCATGTAATGAAGGAGCTGGGTGGAATTAAGAAGAATTTTAAGCAGACAAGAAATTTCTATTAAGCTTCTAAGCAGACAAGAAATTTCTATTAAGCTTTAAGTACAGGAACAGGATCCAAGGGAAGCAGATGTAGTTGTAAAGAAAGAAGCAGCTCTGAACTCTGTAGGGCAGGACTGCTTCAAATCTCATCTTCACTATCTCCTGCGGCTAGTTACTCAACCTCTCTGAACCTCAGTTTTTTCAGGTATGTATCATAAAAAGTTTTGTAAAGTTCAAATCACAGCTAAATAACATGTGAAATATATTACACATCACTTTATACAGATTTCTTTTGCTTTTCTTGTAGTTTTGATTTCTAAAGCAACTAGAAATCAGTTATTTTAACTAAGTACATAAGAGTAACTAAATGCATGGTATTAGCACTTACAGCATCTCCATAGCTCTGTTCTTTTAGAAACAAAAAATACAACATTGAAATTAGAAAATAATCACAGTTCCAGAATCTCAAGCTTTTCTTGGTTACGGCTATAATAATAACAAAACCAAACTTGATCTCAAGAAATGTAATTTACTAACTTTAATCATTAAAGATAAATGGGGATTAAAAGACCCACAGTCAGAAATGAAACTATGTCCCGTAGCAGGAAAATACAGCATTGATTAAGCCTTTACTATGTACAAGTCTATTACAAACTTTAATCAGCTGGCCTTCCCAGCATGATTTGAAAGTAAATCTATTCTATTGTACTTGGGTTACTTCTATTATACTTGAGTTAGTATATAGAATTTAGAGCTTCCAGCTCCCACCTGGAGGAAAGACATATAACCTTGCTTGAGGAACAACACGTCAAACACCAGTGAAATTAATTGGACTTGTTAATGAGAACACTGTTCTGTAGAGTGGTTTCCCTCTTATCCTTTCCCTCTGTTATTCTCTCCCCACATTGATGGATTCTCTTCTCTCCTGTCATCTCGAGACTCTCCTGAGCCTGACAGTGACATACACACAGAACCAAAGTTAACGATCCAGCTCAAATGAAATCTGGTTTTCAGATATAAACACAAACATTCAATGGAATCTTAATTCTCTAAATCTCATTTTCAAAACATTCCATTTTCAACAAGAAAATAAATCTAAAAGAAAGCAAACTGGAACAGAGATGCTTTTTGTACGCCCTTACCTTTTTATATATCATTCAGAAAGAAGCAAGTCCTCTGGTAAAATCTCTAAATCGTCACTACACGTACCTGTTAGTGCTGTCAGTTAAATTCTTCAAAGTGGATTAAACAAGAAAGCTGGAATGTGTCCTACATAGAATTGTTTTGGTTTAATTCTAATCTATTACATGGGAGCAGAGCGGGAGACAGGGGAAAGGAGATTTGATTGGCATGGCTGACCCAGCACACCACAGGTTAATTTTATCTAGTAGCCAATTTTTGCCAATTTTATCTAGTAGGAATCATGAAATATCCTTCCAAAAGGAAATGGAAATGGTTGAAGTTAAAAACATATACACACGGAGCCATATTTTTAAAAAAATCAGTTATCAGATACACATACATAAAATAAAGGTTTTAAAGGGTAACTAAATAAAGAATTTAGCTCTAAGTTCTTTTGAGAGGCCTTAAAGGTCTCTGGGATGCATGTGGATTAACCCTGTTTGCAAAATTTATAGTAATGATAATGATCACCCATCTATTTATTTACATTTCCTCCATCTATCTACCTCTCCATCTGGCACCTATCCACCCACCCATCCATCTATCCTTTGACCATAAATTCCAATAGGTAACAAAGTTCATTGTCATGAAATTATTCCTGTTAGATAATACAAATCTATCAAGTTGCAATGATAATCTGCATTTAGTCTATTCTCTTTGGAGGTAGAAAATAAAAACTCAGCCCTCTTGGAAAAAAAAACATTGGTAGGCTTGCAGGTTTACTAAGCCATCCCTTCCATCATCTTCTTAGGCTACATGGTCATATCATTATTCCCGTTCTTTGCATATCTTATATTTCAAACATTTAAATTCATGTTTGTTAACCTACTAATGATTCTATGACTCTGAGTCCTCATATTTTTCTAGCACACTCAGATATCAACTTTTCATGTCACTGGTCAGTGTGTTCTTCATCAACCTCCCAGTATTGGGCAGGGATATAATTCAAGCCTTTCATTCAGTGTATAGAGTAAGCAAATTCCTGAGTTATTTGGGATCACCATTAGAAGATACAATATCTAATACTGACCTTGAATTATGTGAGATCAGAGAGCAGTTATAAAACCCCTGAAACATCTCCCTTCAATTAGGCAGCTGTCACACACTTAAGCTCCTCATCTACTCATTAATGCACATGTATAATTGTGTGGTGTTTGAGATAAAGAGTGACATGAGATGAGAATGTCAGGGGCCAGTTGTACAAATTCTTGAAGGTCAAGTTAAGGACTTTAGATTTTAACTGCACTGGGAAGTCACTGAAAATAATGGAACAGGAAAGGAACATCATCTAAATATTTTCTTCCCCCATCAGCAATATTTATTATCTAGCACCAGAAAGCTCCAATAGGAATTAATTTTTGTAACGGTTACTGTGATATGCTCCATAAATAACTTGCCTTTTTCTAGATTATCAAAAGACATAATATTGAATATTGTTTTAGTGTTATAAGTATTCTGTAGTAATTATTTGAAAACCATTATTTGAGTTAGGTTCTATATACAAAGTCTAACTAAAGTATTTAATCTACTAAAACAGCTGAATATCTGAGTCTCTCTTTACCACTTAAGAGTTTAGCATTTGTGATAGTATGTAAATACAACAATTTTGACAGTCCTAATTGAGATTCAAACTAAAAGCCTTCTGTTTAAACCCCTGAGTCCTGAACTCAAACTCCTCATAGAATTCTGTTATGTTTGTGGTCAGCCCCCAAATCATATTCTAGATATACCACTAATGAGCTGCATGATGTTGAAAAAAAGCATTTGATCTCTCAAGAATTCACCTTTCTACCACAAAATCTCTGCTTCACATGATGATAAATAAAATGTTATCCAAGCAAAAAGTGGTATTATTTATTTGTATAAACTATTGTCATTTTAATAGAGAGTTGAAAACAGTAAAGTATAGCAGTATATATCATATAAAAGTAAAGATCCAATCCAGTGCAAATAGTAAAGTTTCCCTTTTCCCTGGTTAATATGAAAAAAGAAAAACATCAATTTTCCCTTGCAAACCAACCAAGATTATATATTCTAATATCTTCTGCTGGATAATATTAACTCTAAGATTCTATGAAATCTTGCTTAATTTTCAACACTCCACAGAAATAACGACAATTGGTCACCTGAGGACTGGGTAATCTAAAACTGAACTTCCTTTCAAGCCAGCTCCTTTCCCAAGGGTTTCATCTACAAGTAAAGTAGTGCCATTATCTCCCAAGATGCTCCATCCAAGAACCTAAAAAGTACCTTTGACTCCTCTTTTTCCTTTTTCTCCACAATGTTGTTCGTGCTCTTTCTTATATATATCCAATCTATTCGCCCAGGCTACTTTCACCTCAGGAATTTGTCAACTTCAAGACACGGCTTCTAAAATTGCCATGGAGTAGGAATAAAAGCATGAGGAAGTCACCCCAAATACTTTACCACCTCACCCAGGAAGACACAGAGTTTTGTTGATATACCATTGACTTATATGCCATATGGCCTCACCTAGTTCTAACAGATGCTGGAGAATGAAGTCCCTGGCTGTGAAGCCACTTCCTAGCAATAGCTCTGCACCATAGAAAGGGAGCTTGGCTCCTTGGAAATCAACTAGCTGTATCTTCCAATGCCTACATGGAGAAGCCATATCTCTCATTATCATTTATCTGTAGCCAGGAGCTCTAATCCCACATAATTAACTTGCTGCCACTTGCTGCCTGTGTTACTGTGGATAAATTTGTATCTCTCTCAGCCTCAGTATTCTCTTCCATTAAGTGGGTCTTATTTCATGGGACTGCCATGAAAACTAAAGAAATCATGCATACATGTGCTTAGCAAAATCAAAGGCTTGTGATAATCAATATTTTCTAGAAATTGAATTGGAATATAAAAAGGATCCCAGGAAAAATTCTTAAAATTTTTTGTCCAGGGCTAAAACCTCACTTTTTGTGTTTTTAAAACCTAATATGTATTACATTTTATATATATGTATATGTTAAAACTATAACTTTTTTCTCAGAAAATTAAATTCTGTGGAATAAGATAAGCCAGCCTTAAGATAGCATTTACTCAATGCCTGCCATGGACTTTTCATGCATTATCTCATTAAAACTCACAGCACCGCACTGTGATGTGGGTATAATCTTTCCACTTCACAGAGGAGGAAGGGGCTTCTCAGAGACTGTCCAGAGTTTGCCAACACAGAACGGATAGCGAGTAATGGGTGAGGGGTCATATTTGCATTTGTTGGAACCCAGGGCCTGTGCTCCTGACCCATACGCACACATTTGCTGGGTGGCTGAGGGAGTGTGGGTGGTGCACACAGCGCCCTGACCATGCACTTGCTCAAATCGCTCAGAGCTCTCCAGTTGGTTCTCCTCCTGGTTCATTCCCTAGTCTCCTCTCCCAGCACTCCTGGGAATACCTTTCCTACATGGTCTACTCCATTTTCTTGCTAGCATTATTATAGGAAAAAGAAGTTTAATTTCAGGAAAATAGAAAGCAATATCAATAACTAAGTCAGTAGCTGAAATGTAGGAATGAAGTATTTTCTGTGCCACCAAGTCCTAACCTGTTGAGTAGGTTTTACCTCTGGAGGAATTGAAGAGATTGACCAGGTATCTTTGTGACAGGCTGTCTGCTAGTAGAGGGGATACACCCCTCTAGGCCTTTTAGGACTCCCATATGATGGAATAGGTTCAGCCACATAACCAGAAGGTAAGGGAATAAGATACTGTTTCTATCTCTGAAACCAGTTTTAATTTTATCAGTGGTGACAGTATTCATCTTCCTCATTTCAAATACTCTCAGCCACCAACTGCCAGCAAAACCCACCCTCCCGCTATGGTGTACCCTGTGCCTCTCAGCTATACCCAATGGTAGGTCTTGCTTGAAACAGCTCGTTGTATCCCATCTGCTTAAGAGTGCTCTCCAGTATTAAGCAGGTTTTCAGTGTAAGTTGTACAGATTCAAGGCTGATAGGCAACCTGGCCACTGTGTATAATAACACTCCAAGACTTGGTCCCTTTTGCTAAAAGAACTTATCATTTGAGATAACAAAAGATTACTTTATTTAGGAAATATGAGAGAGTGATGGGGAAAGTTAGAAGACTATTATAAACTTAAGCATGTTTCATGCACAAGGGGAAACTTGACTGACTGAATTCTGTTGAGAAACAAATGCAGTAAAAACCCCATTAGAAGATAGTACAGTTCACAGAAAAGAACACGTGGTTCCAACCCTGTTTTCATCAGGGTGTATGTTTTAGAATTCCAGGAAAAACACACTCATGAAAATTCTCCCTCTAGATGTAACAAATAAGGTCTTTTACATGTAGAAGTGGCCCTTCTTTTTGGTCAGAGACTCCACTGGAAATCTAATAAAAGCTATGGATCTTTTCCCCATAAAATATTGGCAGTCACATTATCTACCAGAGTGTGAGCACTATTCCTGTGACTTTATAGGCTAGCTATATATCATGGACTCCAAGTTAAGTCCCTTCCTCTGTAGAAACAGGTTTTTTAAAAAAATTTTATGCTGTGTAACCATAATATGTAATACATGATTTTGGCAGAGATGATTCAGCTATTCCTAGCATTATGGTGACTCTTCATCAGAAATTAAATAAATTCCTTAACACCTCATAAGGAATCAGAGCCTCAGTCAGGCTTAGAATTCAGTGTTTGTCCCTGGACCCACGATGACGGATGCTCTGAATTAGTCAATCAGCCGAGTCCTCTGTCCTGTTCTCGCTCAAGGAGCCTCCCTATTTTTCTTCTGGATGGTTTAGTCATCCCTCTGCTTCTATTACAAACAGCCAGTGTTGGTGCTGGAACTGCAGCTTTCAGAATGAAGTCAAAGGAGGAAAAAAATCCTAGTTACTTCAGAGCAGAAATAGAAACTAAAGAGCTTGGTCACTAACAATGAAAATGAAAGAAAAAATAAATGTAATCCCTACATGTGTGCTAATTACAATGTTAGGCCTTCTCACGTACTTGCCCTCATTTACTCCATAAATCATCCTGCTGAGTAGCTACCATCCACCCACTTTTTACATTTGGGTAGCCAGAGGCTCTAAGAGATTCTGTAACTTGTGTAAGACTCCATGGTTAACACATTGCATTAACTTTTAAATATTTTTGTGTCTGATTCTGAGTCTAGCATTTTCCTACTATATAATGCTTTTTAATATACTTATTAAAAATATGAGATCTAACTCCATGCTTCTAGTATCTTGCAATTATCTATGTCTGAGAGACATCAAAGTTTTCTTAGCTAAAAATATATGCATGGAGGAAAAAGGTGACCTATACTTCCTAGAATACTCAGAAGAATTCCAACACTAAAGTCACATGGTTTTGGCCGAGTGACAAGGCAACTGAAACCTTACGTGGAGCCCTGGGCTTCCATCCAAGAGCATTCAGACTCAAACATTAGTTCCCTTTACCCACAGGAAATAGGTTTCAATCCCCCTTCCTAGTGGATGCCTGAAACTGTGGAAAGTATGAATCCTATTATTATATTATCTAATACATATTATCTTATTATGCAGTATATATATTACTATTTTTTCCTGTACATACCTACCTATGATAAAGTTCAGTTTATAAATTAGGCACAGTAAGAGATTAACAATTATAATTAATAATAAAATGGTACAATTTTAGCAATATACTGTAATAAAAGTCATGCAAATGTGGTCTCTCTCTCTCTCTCTCTCTCTCTCTACGATAACTGATCTGATAACCCAGACAGCTACTAAGTGACTAGTGGGCAGGCAGAGGTGGCATATACAGCGTGGGTACACTGGACAAAGGGAGGAGGGAGCAGGACAGTGTGAGATTTCGTCACGCTACTCAGAATGGTGCAAAATTTAAAACTTATGAATTGTTTACTTCTGGAATTTTCCATTTAATATTTTTGGACCACAGTCGTCTGGGGGTTACTTGAAACCATGGAAAATGAAACTGAAGATAAGGGGGGACTATTGTACTGCCTTTTCTCTCAAGACATGGCTAATGGAACTACAGGGACAATCAGTGGTATTAGGCAGTAATGATGAAACTTCATATCCTCTTTCCATTCACCCTCAGACACCAAATTAGCCTTCATCTATATTTCCTTCCGGATCAAAAGTAAATGCCTTTATGAACTGTCATTCTAGAATATCAGCTTGTTTTAGGCTGGAAAAGGGTCACGAGTCATTGTTTTGCTACATATTTAAGAGCTTTGAGACAGAGCAGGTAGCACAATAGTCCTGTAACAATCTAGACTGACTGGCTTCCCCCACATTTCACTGAGACATAGTCTGGCATAAGGACCATGGCACCAGGTTCTTTAAATTCTTAAAAGTATCTCCTAAAAAAGTATCCAGGTTGAAAACAAAGCCACATTAAAATTATTTAGGGTGCTGTCTTTGAGGTGTTTTACATCTCTTCAGCCTTCTTTGACAGCTCCCCATTTCTACACCTCCTTTCATTTCTCTGCCTCTTAGGCAAGGTAGCTGAGAGGAGGGGAGCAGCCAGTCTGGGGACTGTGTTAAGAGAGCCCTGCCCACAGGGCTCCACGTGGGGAACGACTGCCATAGAGCAACTGTGTGATCAGATAAGAAACCCTTTAATGTCTGCCCTGAAGATGTCTTCCAAGGTCATGCTCAAAAATGACTCTGGTCCCCTCCCTTGGTAACCCACATGAAAACTTGGCGAATTCGTATGCTGAATTTTATTCTATATATTGGACTATGGAGATAAAGATGATAGAGCTTCTGCCTTGGAGAAGCACTACTTAGGAGGAGAGATTTATAAATATAAATTTAAAATATAGCATATTAGCATATGGTTCCATGCACTAGTTAGTCTATGAGAGCAGAGAGAAAAGGCACCCACCTCAACCCAGGATTGCAGAGAAAAGTCCCATCTGACATGTACAATGCAAGTCCCAAAAGATGAATAAGAGTTAGTCTGATGGGAACAGAAATGTGGGCTGAGCATTCTAGACTGAGGAAACCACACAAACATAGGCACAGAAGGATGAAATAGATGTCATGTATGGACAACTAAATGTAATTTACTATTTGTCACTAAAACCAAGTAAGAAGGAAACAGTGACAGGAGATGGGGCTGCACTGGCAAGGATCAGGTCATGGGGTCCTTTATGCCGGAACAAGTGACTATAACTTCATTTTTTAGGTTACTGGGAAGCAAAAGTAGGCTTTTAGCAAAGCATTTATATGCGTGTTTAGATTTGTATGCAGCAGGGAAGATGGGTGGAGAAGTGAAGACAAGAAGCAGGGAGACTAGTTTAGAGACCATTCAACAATCTGGTAGAGAGACAGGACGAGGGCCTGAAACGGGGTGGTGTCAGGGGGGATGAAGACAAAAAAACTGGAATAAGGATTTATTTAGGAGACAAATTTAGGAAAAAGTTAGGGACTGATTGGATATTGGATTGAAGGATGGAAAGAACTCAAGATGATTTGTAGGTAGAAATAAGAGGCAAAAGGTTGACCAGGGAAGACTCAAATGTCCTGGACTATACAACCAACTAACTGTGGCTGACTGAAAGCAATTATTCACACTTAGTTACATAGTGATCATTTATAAAGTAGATATTCGTCACAATCACATATTTTGAGCCTCCTGACTGGCCTATGGCAGGGGGGATATTATTTTGTCACAGATGAGGAAATGCGCTCAGAGAAAATTAAATGGACTTGGTCAAGATCATGTAACACAGCACTGGTAGAGTCTCTGGTTTATACAAGAAATCAAAAATTGTCTTTAAGTTTTACTATATAAAATTATTAATATTTAACCATTTTGGCTATGCTGGTAACTTCATATGGTTCACCCTAACACTATGCTATGTTCTTCAATGGGTGAATTTCATTGTCTGAGACCTCAGTGCAGAAATGGAGGCTTTCTCTTCCTTCGTTGTTTCAGAATCTTTCTGTTTCTGTAGCCTAGTGATTTTCTTGCACAGATCATTCTGCTACATTGTAAGAGGAAAGTCAGAATCGTGGGAATAAATCCAAAGAAGAAGCATTATAGTCCTAGTAACTTCTTTGCACTGTAGAAAAGTGCTTCTTTTCTAGCACTTGCCCTTCTTATACATCTCATCACTTAGCTTACCTTAGAGGCAGCTTTCCAGAGACAGATTCTAGCTGTCTCACTAGGTTCTCATGAAGGTCACATAAGATAATGCATGTGAAGAGGATTTATCAAGTGGTGCCCAACACATAGGTAGTACTGTGTTGTTATTCTTGTTAGTAATGGAATAAAAGGGAGGACAAAAAACTTGAGTCAGTATCCTTCCGATTCCTTCCTGATTCATCAGCACATTCTAACGTTCAAGCAACCAGGTGTTGATTACATCTAGCTATACAAAATTTTAAAAATACTCTATAGCCACTTTTCTTATTAAGATATTGGAGAGAGCTGGAAAATAATTACTTAGACACAGGGCAATCAGAGATAATGATCTTAACCAACCTGAGTATTGCTTTCTTTTTCTATTTAATTTTTCCTTCCTTTCTAGATCCCACCTTAAATATTCTGTCTAAAGAGATTAGATCTCCCTACCCTGAACATTTATATTGAATTTTTAATAAAGGGTCTTAGTGTGCTTCACAGTTCTAGTACAGTGTGGTCTGTGATTGATTCTTCTTTTTCATGCATACCTTTATACTTCAGATGCTCTATCAGAAGCCATACAAGTGAATACTCTAATTCCAGCCCTTTAGTTTCAGTTTTTAAAATCTCATTACCTCTACACCATTGCAAAAGCACTAATTGATCATTTTTAAGATAGAAATTTAACTATTGTGGGCCACTCCGCATAGTCTCTGAATTCACTCACCCACAAAGTGTGGGATTTAATATATAAATTTTATAAAAGATGTGATTTATGTATATAAATCCTATTATATTCCTTTATTAGGAAATGAAAATTTTTACTTGTGAACAACATGAAAAAACTGAAGGCTTTTTCACAAATAGCTTGGAAAACCTTTAATACCTTATCCTCAAAGACTGCACACTGTATCCCCCACCTCATTTTCCAAGACAAATCACTGTCAAACAACATTAGCTTAACATTTATCATGTACTCTAGGACTGATTCATTTAGGGTTCACCTACAATTAAAATATAAGGTAAATTTTCTCGTATCTTCTACCATACATTTGTAAAAGGGAAAAAAACAAATACACAGAGAAATGAAATTGTTTTCCACAGGAAATAACTGTAGCTCATCATGTTATTTTATTTCAAGAGACCAGTTTTAATTGAGGGTTTAATTTTGTAACAGTTCTAAAAATTTATGTAAATTTTTTAAGTTCTAGGAAATTTCTGGTATTATCACAAGCAAAATATTTTAGTGCATTAGAAGAAAAGAACCTTTTTTTTACAGATTCATGTTACTTTCTGTTCTACACATTGGGCATTTGGTTTATTGGTTATGTTCAGTCTAAACTTTTGACTCTGCAGTTGACTCTAGAATTTCAAAAATCAGAAAAAAAACATTATTAGCTTTCCCAGATTGACACAAAAAACTAGAAGACCTTCACATTGATGCTTTGTATGGGGAGGGCCTTGGGCTGTTTTCACCCACACTTCCTCTCATTCGTTCCCCATAATCACCATGACAGGGAGGCAGACTGCACTCCTGTTCCCTGGAAGAAGAGCTGGGTATCATAAAGCCCAAATCAGAGATTTCCAGTCAGGGTCACACAGGGAGTTTTTAAAATGTTCGTATTCCCAGTCCTCACTCCAGTGCTCAGTAGTCTAGGGCAGAGGCCCAGGAAAGGAGAGGGGTGGGTAGAAGTGGAAAAGGGTATAATGTAGATAAATGGTAATGAAAAAATTACAATAAAAAATAAATTTAAAAAATTTCCCAGGTGATTTGGATATAGCTAGTCCATGGCTCAGTGTCTTGGAAAGCTCAGCTCACAGGAGTGAAATCTAGAAACCTTCAAACCCTAAGGCAACTTTCTACTACCCCAGCTCTGAACCCTTCCAATCTATTTGGACTTCCAAACCCATCGAGTAGAAAATTTGTGTGGTCTGAGATGCCAAGACTCTGCTTTCTCCGGATCTCTGATTCCTGGCACAATCAAGTTTCCTCTATGTTCCCCTGACACCAGGAGCTCCTTGGCCTCTATGTAAAGGAATTACACAGATATACTTGGATCAGGAAGAAAAAGAGATCTATGAACTAACCAGAAATATTACTTGATCAATCTGTTATAATTAAAGGTTTTTTTACATCAGGATGGAAGTTGAACTAGATCAGTATTTTTCAAACTACAGGCAATTACTCAGTAGTGGGTCAGGAAATAAGTTTACTGAGTTTTGACAACCATTTTAAAAATCACATAGAGTAGAAAACAGAGTGTCTCTCAAAGAGGAAGAACAGGTGTTTGTTTTTTTGTAAAATACTTCACTTTCAACCTATGCATATATATGCATGTATGTATCTGAGTCCAATGTAACATGTTTTTATCAATGTGGGGGACAGGGTAAAAAATTATTCTGAAAACACTGGACTACATCATTTAGCTTCCTTCTCATTACAGGTTTTAGAAGTTTATTTACACACACACACACACACACACACACACAGATTATCAACAAACAAACAAACCTGACAATAGTGAAAAGAGAGATCTATGTAAGTTTTATTAAAGTATAAAAGTTTCTTTTAGCAGAATCTTTTTACCTTTTTTGAGCAGGACCGACATTTGTGCTCTTAAAGGCCAGGCACTCCCATCCTGTTCACATTGAGGGGAAAACTTTCACTGATAGGGAAAGTTTTAGTTGGAACACTAAATCACGGATTGTCGGTGGTAAAAAGTCTAAGGGAATAAGCTTTTACTATGCACATAGTGTTTGCTACATATAATCCCAGGAGGCTAGGTGTTGAGAGGGGAGCTATAAAAAGTTATACTATCTAAACAATTCCTGCTAAAAAACAAACAAAAACCCCTAAAAACAACAGCAATAACAACAAAAAAGAAGAACACCAAAGAAATGTCAGTGGTATTAACAATTAACATGATAGCTCAGTTCAGGAAGCATGTAGTACGGACCACTCCCTGCTGTCTGGGTTTGGGAAGGCAAAGAGAGAGCTACCAGGAGATCTTACACTTGTCACATTGTACTGTACAAGTACTTAGAGACGTCCCTCCAGCATTTCCCCCTATATCCAGGTTTGCCAGGATGGTGGTGATGGTAGTGGTAAGTTGTAGAAGTTAGTGAGGGGGAGAACTGAGGAGGTGACATACTAGCCATAGGAGACAGAATAAACAAAATCATGGAGGTAAGAAATGGCATAGTGAGTATAGGAGTCTAAAAGCAATTCAGAGCAACTGGAATATAAAGAAAACCAAGAAATGAGAAGCCACTGAAGGGTTTTAAGCAGGGACTGTTATCATTAGATGTGTTATTAAATGTGTCAATAGTAAACTCTGATGACCATGTGGAGGAAAGAACTGAGGGGGGAAAGACTAGAGTCCTGAAGACCAAATGGAAGAGACTTTACAATGATCCATGTGAGAGAGGAGGAGGCCAGTAAGAGTTGGAATGGAGATGAAGGGATAACATGAAAAAGGGAAATTATGACCTAAATTGGCAGGACCTTATTGAATGGAGGCAGAAGATAGTCTTAAAGATGCAATTTTAAGTAATGAGGATAAATAATGATGCCATGTACCATGCTGGAATAAGTAAGGAAAACAGGAGAGTAAGTTTAGAGGGGAGTTGAACTGTTAACCTGTTAACTTTGAGATGCAAGAAGAAAATGCAATGGAAATACCCAGTTGGCATTTGGGTATACCGCTCGGAAGCTCAGGGATAAGAGTGTCACAACATAAGTAGTGCTGGCACCGTCATGGTAGATGAGAGCCAAACCTGAAAAGAGTGCCTGTGAGTCTTTATAACAACCATATAATAGGCCATATTACCCTTACTTAAGAAATAAAAAATTTGAGGCACAGAGAGATTAAATAATTCCCCCAAGGTTCTACAGTTAGCAGCAGAGTAGGACTGCAATCCAAGTCTGACTGCCAATTTTCAACTCTTTCCACTATGCTGTGATGCCTCTTGAGAGGGATGTCAGGGAAAGATGTAATCCCTGGGGGATCTGGATATTTGAAAGGTGGACATAGGAGGAAGAGCTATTTGCTCTGTCACATTGCAAGACTGATCATGTTTCTTATCCCTCATAAAGGAGAATGCTGTAAAGAGAATGTTGCAAATGTGGCATCAGCCATTTGGATTTCTTTTTTATTCTTTTAAGATTTTATTTATTTATTCTTAGAGAGAGGGGAAAAGAGGGACAATGAGAGGGGGAGGAATGTCAATTGGTTGCCTCTAGTACATGCCCTGACCAGGACTGAACTCACAACCCAGGCATGTGTCCTGACTGGAATCGAACCAGTGACCTTCTGCTTTGAGGGACAATGTCCAACTAAGTCATACAAGTCAGGGCACAACCTGGATTCTCAGTATAACATCTTTTGCAGTAAATTGTAATAAGAGAATTAATTCTTACTGAGCAACTACTGCCCATTACTCTAAGCAAGATTAAATAATCTCAGATAATCCTCACCACTCTACAAAACATAATTAGTTATTTTCATAGCCTTCTATAGACAAAAAAAAATCAATGCCTGGGGAGTTACAAAGTCTGCTGAGAAAAAAAAGGACACACATAAATGGTATTCTAGCTCATGACTATGAGACTCTAATCCCACTTTCCATATTGTGTGGCCTCCAAGTGAGGTATTAGCGAAGACACTAGAACCAGTTATGCAGATAGTGGTCAGTATGTCTAAACAAGACAAAGCCTTGAGCAAACTCAAGTTGGTGAAGTTGGTCCATAATGCTCTTAAAAAATTACTTTTAATAACACGTAAATTCTTCTCACAGATTTGCTTTAAAGTGCAATTTCCAGTAAGGCCCAAGAAGACAGGCAACCTAGTTATTTGTGTCTTATTCAGTGACATAGTTATTCTTCTGAGGGGTTGCAAGACCCTGAAATAGGTTTTCCTGTTTCAGGTTTCTTACCTATTCTGAGCTATTCTCTATACTATTGATGGAGTGGTTTATCCAAATCTGCAAATCTGATCCTGTCATGCCCCTGATTAAATCCACCAGTTCTTTTCCTCATAAATCTGTGCCCTTCTCTGGTGAACAAGACCATTCACCATGACCCTCTCATCTACTCACTGGCTTTGCATCCTGCTGCCCTCCCTGTGCCACTCCTTAGCCCATGAATACTCAACTACTTGCATGCTCCCTCATAACTCAGTGTTTTAGCCCCTGGTTTCTGAGCACACTCTTCTTTCTACTTTGAATTCCCTTTCTCAACATGTTAACCCACCAAAACTCCTACTCAAGCATCAGGATAAAACATGATAATAACCTCCTTTGTGAAGGTTCATCATCTACCTAGAACTGGTTACTCTGTCAGCCATTAGGACTTATGAATGCCTTATTATTAATGCCTCCTTATTGCAACTACTTCATAAGTTTTCACCTTCATGACTTTCATTTATAGGATGGGGCCTTTCTGTTTGCTCCCCTCTTTGCAACTGCAGTTTCTAGCAGAATAACTGGTAAATAATATATATTTGATAAATATCTGAACAAATGAAAGCTATTCAAATCAATGAAAGATTGTCTTTGATACAAATTCTTATCTAGATGTGAGTCATAACCACACAGCTTTGTAATGATCTTTTTTTTAAATTAAATTTCTATATATTGAAATGAACCCAAAGGTACAAAGACTGACTGTTCAGCACACTGTTCATAGGCTGCATGTTAAATGCCATGAACAAAGGCAAAGCAAAGCTCACTGAAGCTCTGGGAAAGCTGTGTTTTAAATACCCATTACAATAGAGGCCAATGTGTCCAATCTTGTAAAGGTTCTATCAGCATTCATTGGGCCTTGGGGTTTAATATCGTCTTCCCCTCTGGGCTAAAAAGATGGTATCGGGGATCTGTCTTGTGAGGGCTGATGGGAAAATCCAGACTCTCTTCAGTGTTAAATTGGAGCTCACCAGGTTGAAAATAGATCCCAAGTGTCCAATTCCCTGAAAGACAGGCTCAGCCATTTAACTACAGGAAACCCGAGGAGAGGACAATGTCCTCTGAAAGGCCTCAGGGTCTCCGTGGTTACAGAAGCCAAAAGTTGTTTTTATGTTGCTTTAGTGTTTATTCAGACTGAACTTAAATCCTCACACCATAATAACTTGTACATTTTCCTCACATACTCAAAATGGAGAGAAGCAGCAATTAAATCCAGTCAAATATTGTTGTAGTTAAATAAGATAGGGAGAATGGAAGTCCACCCCTTTATATTGTAAGTTCAAACTTGGAAGGAAGAAGACAAGTGAGGATTTGGAGAGAAAGCCTAGCACTGTGAAAGGCATCCTGGAGGGGAATCAGGACGCCAGGATTTTGTTTCAGTTCTGCCTCGGATTTGCTGTGAACTTTTAGGCAAGTCACTTAGGCCCTGCAGCCTCAGTCACTTACCTGAGGTTTAAATTTTGAAAAGTCATTAAAACTCTGTGAGTCTCAATTTCTTTGGGTATAAAATTAGGCTGACCACACCTACTTTATGGGATTCCATGAGGCATAAATACCCAACTGCTCAATTTTTAAGTAGTCAGGTACAAACAACTTGAGTAATTTTTTTTGTCCTTAACAACTAAGTAATTATATAAAAAATGATAAACATAAATTGAGAAAAAATTAGCAATTTTATTGTATTTGCAAATAACCATAGTTACGTACAAAGGAATGTGTGTACTTGTGTCCCACATAGAACACTACCTCCTTTATTTCCTATCCCACACTGATTTTCATACTATACTTATTTTTTCATCACAGTAATCACCTAAAACCCAGCTTTGCAAAGATATGAAGCATCTGAAGGAATGTAGCACAGTCTAAGATGGAAAGTGTGAAGTAACTGAACTCATTTGATATCTAACAGACATTACTGCTTCCCTTGAAAATTTAAAGTATTTTATGGTGCCCATGTTTTTTGTTGTTGTTGATAGTTGTGAGTTTGTAGTCATTTCACTGTTCATAGTTTTGATCATCTTCTTTCTCTTAGATAAGTCCCTTTAACATTTCATATAATAAGGGCTTGGTGATGATGAACTCCTTTAATTTGACCCTATCTGGGAAGCACTTTATCTGCCCTTCCATTCTAAATGATAGCTTTGCTGGTTAGAGTAACCTTAGATGTAGGTCCTTGCCTTTCATGACTTAGAATACTTCTTTCCAGCCTCTTCTTGCCTGCAAGGTTTCTTTTGAGAAATCAGCTGATAGCCTTATGGCAACTCCTTTGTAGGTAATTCTCTCCTTTTCTTTTGCTGCTTTTAAGGTTCTTTCCTTATTTTTGATCTTGGGTAATGTACTTATGATGTGCCTTGGTGTGTGCTTCATTAGGTCCAACTACTTTGGGTCTCTCTGAACTTGCTGGACTTCCTGGAAGTCTATTTCCTTTGCCAGATTGGGGAAGTTCTCCTTCATTATTTTTTCAAATAAGTTTTCAATTTCTTGCTCTTCCTGTTCTCCTTCTGGCACCCCTATGATTCAGATGTTGGAATGTTTAAAGTTATCCCAGAGGTTCCTGGACCTCTCCTTATTTTTTTGAATTCTTGTTTCTTCTTTCTGTTCTAGTTGAATGTTTATTTCTTCCTTCTGCTCCAAATCATTGATTTCAGTCCCAGTTTCCTTCCCTTTACTGTTGGTTCCCTGTGTATTTTTCTTTATTTTACTTTGCAAGTAAAGGCTATGGCCTTTACTTTTTCCTCTATTTTGCAACCATACTCAACAATTTCTGTGAGCATCCTGAATACCAGTGTTTTGAACTGTGCATCTGATAGGTTGGCTATCTCTTCATTGCTTAGTTCTGTTTTTGGAGCTTTGCTCTGTTCTTTCATTTGGGCCATATTTTTTGTTTTGGCTCACCTATTACACTTTAAGGGGCAGAGCCTTAGGTATTTGCCAGGGTGGGACAACCCACATCGCTGCATTGTGGCACTGTATGTGGGCAAGGGGTCTGAGAGGGAACAATGCCACTTGCTTGGCTCTCCACTGGCTTCCAGTTATTTCCCCTGCTACCCACAAGCAAATTGGGCCCTTCTGGTGCTGATTCCTTGGTGGGTGGGTTTGTGTACATTCTAGGACCCTGTGGGTCTCTCCAATGAACTCTCCTGTGAGGCTAGATGTTTCTCCTGATGCCACAACCCCCACAGGTTTTTACAGCCAGAAGTTTTAAGGTTTTATTTCCCTGCACTGAAACCATGGGTTGCGTGGTCTGTCTTGCTACCCAGTTGTTGCTCCCAATTTATCCGCATGCAAATATGGGACCACCTGGTCTGCTGGTCACTGCCTCGCCCACTCAGTCCTCCAGCCACTGCCTTGCCACACGTCCTTTTCATCCAAGCTGCCTGCCTCCACCCCTCCTACTGGTCTGAATGAATGTTTCTTGTTTAACTCCTTCATTGTTGGACTTCCATACAGTTTGATTTTTCTGGCAGTTCTGGTTATTTTTTGTTTTTAAATTTATTGTTGTCCTTTTAGTTGTGCAAGGAGGCAAAGTATATCTACCTATGCCTCCATATTTGCTGGAAGTCTGAAATATTTTCTTAAATTAAAAAAAAATTACTGATTTTAGAGAGATGGGGGAGGGGGAGAAAGAGAGAGAGAAAGAGAGAGAAATTTCAATGTGAGAGAGAATATTGGTTGTCTCCCATACATGCCCCCACTGGGGACTGAACCTGCAACCTAGGTATGTGTCCTTACCGGGAACTGAACCCTCAGACTTTTGGTGCAGGACGATGCTCTAGCCAACTGAGTCACACTGGCCAGGGCAGATCTGAAATGTCTGAATTATCTCTTCAACTAAATAATTCTATGATTTGTTAGCTTTTATTGCTTTCTTATACTAGTCTGGATAGAGTTCATGCAAAGAGAGTAAATTTAAATCACTCATTTACCTCTTTCTTCTGGATTAAAAGGCACCTTTATCATCAAAACAAGAATCTGTCTACCAATAATCTTTGAAACTGAAGCTTGCTGATATGTATCGATTATTGCAAAAGGAGACAAATATTTTTTAAAATATACAAATGCTCAAGAGAACTTATTTTCCACTACAGTTGTGATTTCTTTCTGCTTGAACTATAAAGGAGTTAAAATATGTTCACAATTTACCAACTGCATATGGCACTACTTTTTAAGGAATGTTGTATTTAAATGCAAAAATAGTCAGTTTGGGGAATTTTTATTTATGAAATATACAAGCATTTCAGGAAGCATGTAAATCACACATGAGGTGAAGCTTGGGGAGGAAACAAAATACTACTGCATAAAATACTTTTTGTTTGGCATGAACAGGGGATAGAGGACCCTATAAAATCCATCTTCTGAAAGGATAATTAGCACATAAATGCTGATTCTGGGGCTCCATCTTGTGTCAGTGGCAACTTACTGTTAATGGCTGTCTAAAGTACTATGTTAAGAAAGATCCTGAGGAAAATTTAGGCTCTCTAAAAAATTAAGTGTGATATTTGACATAGATTTAAGAAGAGAGACTAGCAGCATAAATGCCACATGTCTGCCATATATATTAATACATTAATATAGAGTACTCTAGAACACTCTCTTTCTCCCACTTTTAAGGAGGAAAAAGCCAAATCTCATTTTGCTTACTTTACTATTTACACTAGAAATCCATGTTGTTCCTATTTTTGAAAGTTGTTTCAGCATCTTGAATAAGAAACATTTAAAACAAACATTTTTATGTGAAAAAACAAAATAAATAACTATAAAGCAACTCTCTCAAATTTTAAGTAAAGTCTAGTAGATGCTAGATCCACAACTTTCTGCTATAGTAGAGATGACTCAGGTCTGACGAGGGAGCAAATACATCTCTAGGAATACTCATCAAGGTAGAAATATTAGGGAATATTATGAACACAGCCAAGTTAGGTTTGAAAACACCTGAGCATCATTCTCTGCTACTATTCTGAAGGAAAAAATCCCTTATTTGATACTGAATTGCTATAAGATATAGTTGCAATCCTAAAATGCTCATCACAGATCTTTTAAAACAAATCTTCCAAGATAATTATAGATTTACCAGCATTTGTAAGAAATAACAGAGACCCTTATAATCTTTAGTCCAGTTTCCTATTTTGATGATAAATCTTTCATGATTATAGTACAGTATCACAACCAGAAAATTGGAATTGATATAATCCACCCAACTATTCACATTTCATCAGTTTTACATTCACTCACGTGTATTTGTTTTTTAAATACAATTTTATAATGTAGATTTTTGTGATGGCCACCAGTGTCAAGCTATAGCACACCTCTATTACAAGGATCCCTTGCACTAACCCTTTAATAGCCAAGGCCACCTCCCTCCCTCCACTTTTCCTCACCCCTGGTAATCACTAATCTCTTTTGCATCTCTATAGTTTTGTCATTTCAAAAATATCATACAAATGGGATCATACATTATGTAACCTTTCAATACTGGTTTTTCAACACAGCATAATTCCCCTGAGATCCATCCAGTCTATGTGCTCGTCTCAGTAGCTCATTCTTTTTGTTACTGGGTAGTATTCTAGAATATGAATTCCACAGAATGGTTTAACTATTTATGTTCATTGTAAATTTTATAAGGTGGTTAGGAAAGCAGCAAATAGAAATGCCACAAGCACTAACTCTTTTTCACATAAAACCTGACAGTGGAACTCAGATGATCACCAATATAAACTTTATCTTTATCCTCTAATATTTTTGTGTGGTTGTGGAAGGTATATGTGCATGGTGAAAATCTGATTAGTGGAAACAGCACACAGTGATGAGAAATAATGTGTTTAAAAATAAAAGCAGGGACTGCTGACTTCACTGTGGCCTATTTTCAGAGTGGCAAATATATTTCACTTCCAGTAAAAACTATGAGCTATTGGTGGTGACTGCGGGGAGGGCTGTGATGAGAATTCACAGGATGAGTCCAGGCTCAGCAAGAGCAGAGCCTAGCTGGTAAAGAGAAATACTTGTCACATCTGTGCCAGTTGTTTGTCACCAGCAGTGTTAAAGATTAAGAAGGCCCACATCACCTGAAAGGTCAATGACCAACATGGAAGTATATAAAAACAAAGCTGGAAAATAAATCTGGTTAGAGTGTCCCTGCATTGTTCAGCCAAGGAGCTCCCAGAAAGCAGAGTGTCATTGGAAATTTATCCTTATAGTGGGGAAGGATAGCTCAAGCCAGCAATACTTTCATTACCACCTTCTAATTCTTTTTTTATCCCAACTCTACATACATTAGTGAAATAGCTCATTTTGGGAAAAGACCAAAAGAGCTAAAAGTTTTTCTTTTCCTTAATATTTGAGTGTTTAGTAAGTGATAAACAGGGTGTCAATGCATTTTATATATATTGTCTCATTAATTCTCAAACAAACTGGGTATTTTGGTCCTATTATTATTTCTACTTTCAGATGAGGGCTGGGTTTAGAGAAGTTTGGTAATCCACCAAACTAGGAAAAGGAGGCTTTTGTATCTTTCTCCACTGTCTTTCTTTCCCCAGACCTTTTTCTCCTCATTGTAAGTTAATAAGCTAGAATCAGGCTTAACAGACAACATCTCTATTGAGTCTGAACTGCATGATCGTTCCCACATTCCTGGAGCCTGCTTACCTCTTGGCATTGGTAAAATCAAGTGCTTGGATCCCCAAGGTTAAGGACAAGATCTGGAAATGGAGACTCGAGGGAGTTTTTTGAAGCCACTTAGCTTCAAAGAATGACATTTCCCAAAACAAGTATAATTTTTTTAAATTTGCCAAGTTTTCTTATCCTTATTTGACTGAATAACATCACTTTTATTTTTATTTAAATGTGGTAGTAGAGGGAACGCCAAAAACTTTCTGTACCTAGGGTCTGTTGAGGTCTTACTCTAATTTCTGTCCCTAAGGAATTTAAAAATTCGACGGGGAGATAAATACACAAAGGGAACAAAAAGAGAATACACAGCATTCTATCATCACATGGCAAACTGTGTGTATTTGTCTACACACACAATAGAAATTTTATGAGACACTGGACAACAGTTTTATGGAAGAGATGAGACTTAAGTGAGGCCAGGAGATACGGAATTTTATACAGACATGGAGAGCTTAAAAACCAGCTATTCCCATGACTTTTGAACATGATTCCTTCTAAAAGTCTTTACTTACAGATTATGTTTTAGGAATTTGTTGTCAAACACCTTCACTTGCTTAGGGTCACTAGGCACAAAGAAAAGTAGCACCAGGAGAATGTTTTTCACGGGAATTTGAGTGTTCACTACAGGAGTCCTTTGGACCTTAGATGGTGAGAAGGCCTGAAGTTCCATCACAAGCTCAAGAGCTCCTGGGAAAACCCATCTTCAGGGAATTCATGGCCTAGGAAGACCAACAGTCTGAATTTGCTTTAAGGACTCTTGACCTTCCAGTCCAGTGTTTAGAGAATTTGTTTTGTTTTGTTTTAAGAAAAAAAGAAAAATTGGGATTAATGACAGAAAATTGCGCCCAAAAAATTTAAGAAAACAAAGCCTAAAATAGACAGGTCTTAACCTCTTCAACTAACATTAAATGAGTTCATTCTATTTCCTTCCCGTCATGAGAAATCCTTGAACCCTTCCCTTCTCTTTACCCTCACTCTTACGCCCCCTCCAAAAAAGTTACCATAAGTACTGAATACTTTAAGTATTAAGAATCTAAGTGAAAAAAGCTAATGATGACATTTGATGCTAAACAGAACATAAGACATGATTTCAAATAGATTAAAGCAGTCCTGTTTTTTACCGTGGGGAAAAAAAATAAGGTGAGGATTCTGCTTCTGTTTCTTGTGCTATGCAGGAAAAAATTTTTTCTTATCCTATTTCTACCAAATTTTACTCTTTTTAGTGCCAGGACCCAGGAAGCAGTATATTCCCCTTATTTTAAAAATGTAAAGGATATTTCATAATGATAGTGTGTTGGTCACTTCTAAGAAAATGTCCAACTGAGAATCTGTTGCTAAAGGTCTGCAATGCATAAGGCACAAATTAAGTGTGAAACCAAAAGGGCAGTAAGAGTAACTATACTTACAGCTTTCTAAATCACAACCTAGAGTGAAATAGAAAATACAGGAAGATCAACTAGAAACAATGAAAAATGAATTGCCTTCAATTATTTATTTTACCAAATTGCCATATATTATGAGCCTGAATATATCTGTACCTTGGATCACTAGGCCTCGAATACTGACAAATCCCGCATAAGCCTGTCCTTCATGAACACTCAAACACCACTGCCCCACCCTCTTGTCAGTGGTTGGGCGAAGTGGGAGCGGGTCTAACATTTTCACATTTTGCTGGTGAAGTCACTAAAGGAGAGGGAGGGCAAGTACCTTCTAAAAGAGGGGTCTGGAACCTCCAGACCATGGACTGGTACTGGTCTGGGCCTGTTAGTAACTGGGCCACACAGCAGGAGGTGAGCCTGAATGTAATGTGCTTGAAACCACCGCTCCCCCACCCAGGGCTCGGGGTCCATTGTCTTCCTCGAAACTAGTCCCTTGTACCCAAAAGGTTGGGGACCACTGTTCTAAAAGACTGCACAGTGAGTGAGGGGCAACTCAGAGCATAAAAGTGACAGAACTTGCATATTATTTTATTATTGCACTCTAATGCTTCAAGGGGACAAATACATATGCAGTGATTCCATTTTTCCTCAGTTTGTGATAATAAAAGATGATCTCCCAGCAGTAATTCTCCTTCCTTCATGGAAATCATAGTGTGGCAGACAGGAGCCAGCCATGTAAACAAAAGTAATACCATTAGACAAAGAAATATTCAGAAGCAAGATACCACTAATCTCTGCTTGGTGAGAAATAGGAGGCCTTAACCAATAATGTAAAACAAAATGCAGCTGAGACAGTAGAAGGGTTTCCTCTTTAGGCAGCTTAATGAAAGGGTATTTGGGCTCAGAGAATTATGCTTATATGTATTTAATCACAAACTGAGGAAGTCAGATTTTTAGATATTAAAATATAAATTAGGATCATCAATTTCTGCAAAGGTGAAACCCAGCCTCTAAGCAAAGTCAGTCCCAGTGGTTGCCATATTTTCCAGTACATAGGAATAAACCAGGGAACTCATTCAATAGTTATTGGGGTTCATTCCCTGTGATTCAGTAGAATGGAGTTAATCTGCATTTGTAATAAGCACTTTAGGTGATTCTAGTGCAAGTACTGTAGTTCCTGGACCACACTTTGAGAATATACTCCTAACTTGCCTACTACTTTCTGGAGCTGATGGCTCATCTCTTGCACAAATCCATCGTCTGGAGTCATCAAAATCACTTAGATTTTCTTGGCATGCCATTACAGCTGGGTATTTTCATTAAGAAACCATATATAATTTGGAGTACTTACAGTCATAGCTGCCTCACCTTCTCCAAAGAACTTCTAGGCAACATGTAAAAAGCTGAGTGTAATTCACGTATTTATGAATCAATTGATATCAAACACTTCAGAGACTTGATTATTAAATAATTTAATAAATATGTGTAATATAAGGTCTCTCCCTAATATATCTTTTCGTGAATCTGAATTTAAGTTGGATTTGCTTTAAAGTAACATGTACCAATAGGTTAATAATCTTTTTCTAGCCTAGTACACCTGGTTGTCACTGTTAAAGTAAAGAAAGACCTGGGTATTTAAGAATGAAATCTGGGGACTTATTTTAACATAATCTTAGGCCACTGAAGGCAGATCGTCTTTTCAGCTTATTTTATGCATCAATAACTCTAACTGCAGTCTGTCTTTGACTAGAAAGAGTTAAGGGCTCTCCCACTAACACAAACTGAAAACACCCTTTACAAGAATCATGTTCAGTCTGTGAGGTGTGTTTTCTCCTTGTTTAATCAAAAACTTAGAGGTCAATGCCTTTCCCCAGATCTCCCAGAGAAAAATGACTTTCCATTCATACTTATAGGTCTGGGACCTAACCTCTTTTAATATAAAGTATTCCTGGAAGGGATCCTGAACTGTAAAGTCCTTCTATCTTCACTTGCCAGTTCATCTGGCCACTTCCCGAGGAAAAAAAAAATACATCAGGGCACAGCCATTTATTTTCAAAGCCAACATTACACAATAACAAATGTTTTACATTGTCTATCCCATCACTATTCTAGTACACTTATTCTTGTTTAGAGTTGATGAACCCTTTAAAAAATCAAGATGACCTTTCCTAGATTTCTAGGTAACCCACCACCTCCTTTGCCAGCTCTACCAGCACAGCCGAGTGGAAGGAGCAGTGAATGGACTTGAGGAGACAGGGATTGCAATCCTGTCATCCCCACTAACTAGACAGTCCCTTCTCCTTTCTGCAAGATGAGAGTCAGATGCCAATGTTTATCCTTTTCTTTTTGTATAATTCTTCTGATGCCAAAGTAGTTGGTGATCTAGCTTTGTTTCCTAATAAGACACCAATTAGTGGGAATGCTGCAACTCCTCAAGTAACATTGGTCACCACGTTCCACATCGTCTGTGACAAAGACCCCAGACACAGAATGAGAGGTTGAATCGTGTGAGTGCATGTGGACCCCCAGGTGGTGTGCTGGCAACTGACACTTTGTGCAACAGATTAGGTCACAATACAAAAGGATTAACTGAATCATAATCTATGTATTTATCTCTAATTAAGGTCCTGTGTCTTTATTTGCTGAAGTAAAATTTGGTAAAAAGTCTCTGGGCTTCTTTTTTTAATGGTAAAGTGTTAACAATGTTAGGACCAAACTTATATCTGATGCCATGTATTACTAAGACAATCATCTTTCAGTTCGTAGCAGGGACACAAAATAAAGCTTCACTTAGAGTTTCCTAATGAATATGTGTATAATAACTTCGCATGGGCTGAGCTGAGGATGTACAAGGCAAAACATTCTAACTTGAAAAGGATAAATGGACCTGAGTTTTATTTTTAGAATAATTTTAGAATACTTCTCATAGTTTTAATTATTCTTTGCATCAAGATTGGCATGACCTACTAGGAAACACCTTGTTGACTGCTATACAAAATTAAAATTAGTAAAAACTGTATTCTATAATGATAATAACAATAAGAATATTGTGAGAATAAGTAGCTTTTTAAGACTGGAACAGAAAGTGTAAGATTGGGGATGTCAGCAGGGCCCAATTAATGAAGCTTTCGGTCCTGGCTGGTGTGGCTCAGTGGATTGAGTGCTGGCTTGTGAACCAGAGGGTTGCTGGTTTGGTTCCCAGTCAGGGCCCATGCCTGGGTCGCAGGTCAGGTCCCCAGTAGGGGGTACACAAGAGGCAACCACTCATGGATGTTTCCCTCTCTCTCTAAAAGAAAATAAATAAAATCTTTTAAAAAACAAAGCCTTTCATGCGTGCACTTGATTTTACAGGTACTTTGCCACATGCACAGAATTTGAGAACCATGGTCTAGATCAGCGATGTCCAACCTTTTTCATCACAGGGCACACATTAAGTAACTACTAAAATTGTGCAGCACAAAAATGTGTTTTTCCACTCTGACAAAAAAAAAAGATATAATTTTGATTCATTCACACCAGATGGCTTTTGTTGTGTTGATTGTTGTCATTTTTTATGTGACAGTCTAAGGGAAAAGTGGTCAGGGCCCCTGACTAGTCAGGTACTGTACGTTTTAAAAATTCTTGTAGCATACCAGTTGAAAATCATTGGTCTAGCTTCAGAGCCTTAAAGTTCTTTCTCATATGAGGTCTGCTTTCTTCCATGATCCCATGTTGATTTCTTCTTCCTAATCCTATACAGCTGCTCCAATATTATAGAGATCTTTTTCTGTTTTGTGAAATGTCTATCCCTATCATTTTAAGAAATCTTAAAAGTCTTCTGACCTTGAACATCCCCACGTTGACTATCTCATGCCTATCATCTTACACCTTAATGCATGTCCCCATAAACACTATGATGAAGGGCTGTGCTGGTGAGAAATGGGTGAAGCTGAGCACATGAGCCTTGAGAAAGCATGCTAGGTATTGACGCAATGGGAAGACAAGACAGTCCCAGCTTCTCTTTGCTTTATTTAGCTTCTTAAAAGAGAATGAAAACAAACAACAAAACAACAAACTTGGCTAATCCTACCTGTAAATATATATATGATTTTAGGAACCCCCAAATAAACAGAAGTGAAATCACTCTCCCTGGCATCCTTAAAAAGGAAGAGAGAAAAGTCCTGTTTTTTTTCCTTTATTAGATTTTCATCCAGATAAACTGGAAAATCCATGGTTACAGATGTGTCTCTGGATCATCATTGTCATTTGTCTTGTAGAAGCACCCACAAATCTCTTTTTGCTGTTTTAGATATTTGTTTCACCATGAACAAATTCTTAAGTTCCCAGTGAGTCAGTATGTTCGGTAAAGGGCATAGTATATGTAATATTTGAATCTGGGCTTCATCAGTTAATTTCTTTGCTTTGATTCCCATTAAAAATATAATAAAAACAACTCTTACCTATCTCATAGGAGGAATGAAGTACATGAGAGTACTTTATAAAATACTTGAAAAATGGTAAAGCACTTTAAACATGTAAATTACATATTTCACGATATAATTAATGTTTGTCAGTTATTTTTTCTCAGATCTAATCTTGCTGAGCAACTTATAAATACCCATGGGTACAACCCAGTTTTTTTACCCCATTGGTTTTTGTATCAGTTGTTCATTAGCCCCACTTAATAAACTTTTTAAAGACACACTCTCCCAGGATGTGACCCATCCCAGATATCCTGACTCAGACTCTCCAAGAATGGGCTCAGGAATAGGAGCTCCCATGTGACTCAGGTGATCGATCAGATTGGGGGGCTATTGATTGCTACATGAGATTGGACATCCTCCATCCCAGTGATACCCAGTATCTGTGCATAGCAGGAACTTATAATATCTCTAATAATGGAGGAAGATTAAAATATAAATGTATCTGCAAGAAGTAAGATCTTGAAAAGTCACATTAATTTATAAATAACAATGGGATATTTTGGTTAGAATAGGTGTTAATAGGGGAATGACTTCCAGAAACCAACCTTGAAGCTAAAATTAATCATCTGGTCTTGAATCCTGACTTCATATAGGAAGTCAAAGTGCGAAAGATGGAAAGAAAGAAAAGTTTCAAAATCTAACCTAGGATTCTAGGATTTAGCCTGCTGCCATCGTGTCCTTCCTAATTCCTTCCCCCTACCCCCCATCCCGCCCGGATATACAACACTCACACACACACAGAACTGCATTAGTATCACTTTTTTTATAATATACTGCTAAGTAAGTTAGCTCATCAGATTCAAGTTATTAATCATTTAGGCACCTGCTATGTTCAAAGCCTCATTTTATATGGAAAAACAAGTTCCCGCACTCTTGCTTAGAGGAGAGAAATAAGATAAGTACAGCTGTCACTATCATACAAATGAATGAAGGTAACACTCACCAGTTTAAAGAACCCTCTGACCTCTCTCTAAGTATTTCACTTGTAACCAGACTCCCATGCAGTCAAAATCAGAAGCCAAAGGGATAAAATTAGTTAATTTACCCATCAGGGTTAAAGTGAATAAAGGTTAGAGAACGGTTAACAAGCCAAGATACAAATAGCTTAAAAGAAACTGTTCAGGTCAGTCTATGAACGACAAGCATTCTTCAAGGAGTTCCTTTACATGAAGAGGCCCTGGAATACTGCAGCAATTAATCAAGGAGATTTAACACTACAAGTCTCTGCTACAAGCATATGCTATGAGCCAAAATGGTAAAGGAGTCTTGAAGAAAGACCATGAAAGGTCTTGGAGGAATTGATATTTGCAGTGAACTTTGCAAAAATGGGAAAAACATATAATAAGCAAAGATGGTGAGTAGGACAGGCCAGTGGCAGCTTGAGTTTTACCTGGGAGAAAACATATCCTGCTAGTCTATGGCAGTTCGGTAGCTAAGACACTCGAGTGTGCCCCAACCCACAGGCAGTGCCCTTCTCAGAAAATAAAATGGGGCCTTCTCAACTCTGACAGCTGCAGCTGCACTCCAAGCACTGGCATGACCCCGCTGATGCTGCGGTCCTGAGCAGGCAGCAACTTCGCCTGGGGAGGAGGTGGGAGGGAAATGAAGACAATCACTCTCCTTGTCTATCTGTAATCACTGAAGAATAATTTCCAGATCCCAAACTCCAGATCTCAAACACATGGCTAATGTGAAGGTATCCTCTTTCAAGTAGAGTTTGGCATATGGCCACTACCCATTCCTACCTACTCTGAGAAGAGAGACAAGAAAAAATGAGGAGAGTTGAAGAACAGAAAGAGAAGAAAAGAAAGAAACTATTTGTGAGGGACAAATAGTTTCTATTTGTGAACTATTTCTGAACTATTTGTGAGGGAAACTATTTGTCCCTCACAAATAGTTTCAGAAAATTTATATAGATGAATTTTAGGAGGAAAAATAGTAAATATAGGAGGGACTGGCCCAGGAGATCTTGGAATATGTTAAAGGTTGGTGTAGTAATAAAACTAGTTATCAGTTTCTTGAGTGCATACCATGAGCATTGGGTTCACATCTCTAAATCCCTACCATGACCCTATAGTCTCATCTCCATTTTATAGATGAGGATGCTGAGGCTTTTGAGGGTAAATAACTTACAAGCTTTTAAGTGGCTGAGCCAGACTAAACCCAGGTTACGAACTCCAGAACCCACACTCTTTACCCTCATGTTAAAGCACTTAGGTTACAGTGGTGGGCTGCTACCTGGTTACATTTATTTGAGTTCAGGTAACAAAGACAGGCCTTCTCATTCTTCCTTATCTTCAGTGATTCTGAATTCATACATACTACATTAACTCCTCCTTTTCAATGCTAATGCCAACATAGTACCTCCTTCCTTGTTAACAACAACTTTAAAACAGTATTTATCTTTATGACTCCAGAAGGACCTGATCCCATATCCTGTCTCTATATTGTTACTGTCAATTCTCATTTTTGATCTCTTATTGCAAGACATAAACAAATACTGGCCCACTTTGGGTCTCTGTACCTTCACTCCCAGCTCCAGGGCCCACATATTCCTGGGAAGAAGAGTGTTGGAAACCAAGCTGCACATAGCTCCTGGTATAATACTAACACTGCCATGGTCAGGGGAAGCCTGGGTCTGTTTGGAGCATGAGTAATTGATAACAAAGGCAAATTCTCTCTAGTTGTCTTTCCAAGACACCCAAGTGGTTTCCATTTAAGCTTTAAACACACAATACATATTTTATTTACTTTGAAGTTTGTCAGAATCTAACCATGGTCAAAAAAATAAAACCACTGATATGATTTTTACCACAAAGTACATACGTACCAGGCATAAATAATTCAGTTCATACAGTGATAGAAATGAGGAGACACTAGTAATCAGTTTGGCCCACCTTTTCATTTGCTAGTAATGCAAACTGAGGCCCAAAGGGCTAGCATGGCGCCCATGAGGACCTCCCTGAGCCACATGCAGGGGGCAACACACATGGGTTTGATAGGATACACATTTACTCCTTTGTGCTATGGCTATTTGGGTTCAATTTTGAGGTTTTTGATTGCTATTAAAAAAAAAGATTTTATTTTATTTTATTATTTTTAGAGAGAGGAGAAGGGAGGGAGAAGGAGAGGAGAGATACAGCCATGTGAGAGAAAAACATCGATTTGCTGCCTCTCACACGTGCCCCAACCTGCAACCAGCCCACGACCCAAGCATGCGCCCTGACTGGGAGTCGGACCAGTGACTTTCTGCTCTGTGGGACAACACCCAACCAACAGAGCCACACTGGTCAGCGATTGACTGCTACTTTTAAGTGGCTCATTTCTGAAACAACAGCAAGTAGAGAAAATTTTGAGGTATGTCTGCAGGTAAAAGTAAGGCCAACTTGAATCTAAGAATGAGGAAGTTGCCCAAGTGAAATGAGTGTTTCAAATGTACATAACGGACTTGAAGGGGTTTGGAACAAGCTGCCTCTAAATATGCTGCTTTGGCATATTGGTTATTGTAATCTTAAGGCACTTGAGAAGAGCAGATGCACAAAGAGGTCTCTGACTTCTGCCTTTCTACCTAAAACTAGGTCAAAAAAATTTCCTGTGAGAAAGGTGCCCTCCCTGTGTCAGGAAGAGAAGAACATTCTTATCATCAGAGACTGGGAGTTGACACCAAAATGAACCTATGCAAACAAAGCTACGAAAATAATAACCCTGATCTTCCATTAGTTTCTTTCATGTATTTTCTAGTCACTGTGCCACAGTTTACTGCCTCAACCTGCTTTGTCTTGTCACACCTCCAAAATTTATTATTCTTTGTGTAAAAGGGCATGTAAGCTTCTGGGCCCAACGTCTTCTTTGGGTCTTCATTTTCCTTCTGAAGACTACTGTGTACACATAAAGACATTAAATAAATTTAAATTTTTTCCCTATTAATCTGTCTTATATTGGTTTAATTTTTAGGCCACCGACATAACCTAAGAGAGGAAAAGGAAGTTTTTCCTTCTCTACAGACTGCAGTTAGGACTTCCATTAAGATCATACTTGCGAGAAATGGATGCATGACCCAGCTCTCCTACCCTCTTCACAATACTCCCTAAATTCCTGGGAGATCCTTCACTCTTCTTCCCATCATCCACATACAGACACAAGCCTTTTAAGCAGAAGGCCAAAATTACACACCATGTGGAATGGTATACTTTCCTAGTGTTCTGTGAGTGGCAACTCTATAAAGTTTTCTCTCAAAATGCATCTCCTTTAAAATCTCCATGGTTCTCAAAACTCACACTTTTGACAAAGTATAAGGTTAAGGCTGTTTTAGAATTAGAGGACTTTTTTAAATAACCAATTAGTACCATGGCTTTATGAAAGAAAATATTATTTTAATATCTCCTTCAATAATATTTTAATATCATCTTAATATTTTAAATATTAAACTATTTTCTTAACTTTCAATTAACATTTGAATAATTGACACATATTAATATTAACACATTTAATATTAACAATACAGAAGTATTATTTTAATACAGAAGGGCATAATCTCCAAATAAATTTCTTATGTGAGGACAGTTGGAAACCTTAAATCACACACACACACTCTCACACACACACACACACCACATTCCTAATTTTGATCACTACTCTATGGACTAGTAGCAGTCTACAGACTGACATCTGAAAAACACAGCTATAAGCAATGGAAGCCATTAATGTTCTAAGAAAAGAAATAACAAGAATAGATTTGTTAAAAAAAGATATGTCTTATGGCAGAGACAATGGACTGAGGGGTGAAAGAATAGGCTGATAATAAACCACTGTGTGCTGCAGATAAAGCAAATCATATTCTCCTGCCCCTTAAAGATGAAAAACAACCCAATTTTTCTCGGGTGTATATTATACATCAGTATGCCTAATTAAGAGCTGAGAATGGAAATTCAGTACAACAGAATCATATCAGGTGATGAAAAACAACTAGAGATAAGCACAGATAAGTTGAGGAGATGGGAGAGAGGATGGAGAGGACTGGGAAGTATGAGAGTACTACAACAGTGACTGGAGAGTCATTTGCTAGACCAGTTTCCTCTTCTTCCTAGACACAAAATGAAGTTACATTCCCAGAGTTCCTTGCAATTAGTTGTGCTATGTGACACAACAGAACTCAAATAGAAGCAGCAGTGGGTACTTCCAGGTAAGAATGCCCCTTCCCACCACTCTTTCCTCATCTGCCAGATGAATGCAGAGGACTCTAAAGTCCTCGAGATTGGCAGAGATATGAGATGAAAAGAACTGAATCTCTGAATGAATGCATGGGAGGCTCCCTACCTACCAGGAGTAACTGTTACATAAATGAGAAAATACATTTGCTAGTGTGAAGCCACTATCAAGTTTGAGTTAGTTTGTTACACCAGCCAGCATTAACCTAAAAATAATGTATCCATTTCTCATGCTTAGCTTTCAAAGAAAAATAACAGCTTTATTAAGATATAATTTATATGTTTAAAATTCGATGGTTTTAGCTTATGTATAGAGTTGTGCTAATTTCAGAACATTTTAACCACTCTACAATGAAACTCTGTATACACTAGCAGTTTCTCCTCATTTCCCCCCAACCCTTCCAGCCCTAGACAACTACTAATCTTTCTGTCTCTATAGATTTGCCACTTCTGGACATTTTCTATAAATGGAATATTATGATATATTGTCCTCTGTGATTAGCTGCTTTTATTTAGCACAATGTTTTCAAGGTTCTTCAATGTAGCATGCATTAATCAGTATTTCATTTCTTTTTATTGCCAAATAACATTCCATTGTATGGATAGACCATATTGTACTTATGTATCATTAGTTCATGACTCATAACCAAGTTCTTCTTATTTTTGCTGTAAGTTCTTTAAAATATTCTACCATCATACTGAAGAGAAGACTCATTAATTTAGAGGATGCACACACACACACTAAGTCTTATGGATTAAAACCATCAAGATTTTATTAAAAAGTACTTTATTTGACTTAAAATCACTCACAAGATTTGAAACTCCTGTTTGAGTAATAACAAAGTCCCCAAGAGTGAAAAAAAAAAAGGAAATCACATGGTTTCATACGTTTTAATTCAAGAATTGTAAAGAAAAATAATGTATTGCAGCCAATCTGGCTACAGCTTCCATGAGAATGTACTTTGGGGAGGAACCCAAGGAACCAAACCTAATATCAACACAAAGTAATTAAGTAAAAATTAGGTATTGCTGGGTCAGGAGAAAAAGTTCATTAAAGGAATCAAGTCTCAGTGTTTTACTAAAGATAAATCCCAGCTAGTCTAAAAGTCATTAAATCTTAATGACAGAATCAATTTGTTGGTGGTGTTTACAAATGAAATAGTAACATATTTCTGTGGCCTGGAAGTTTAGAACTGTGATTGCTTTTCTATGTTAGAGAAGTTAAATTTCTGAGATTTACAAGACAGGAGAAAAATGCTGAAAGACAGAAAAATGCTGCTTCTGTGTTCGCTTTCTTTAGGTCATCAGGAGGACATTCACAAAGAAAGGATTGACTCTGCATGCACTGCATTCATTTGATAGGCACTTATCAAGCACCCCTTGTTTCCCAGGCATGACAGTGGTGCTGGGAATATAGAGATATAGGCACAGACCACAGTAAGACCTATAAGAGAGTCATGGATAAAGGGGAACCTTGGAGAGAAGGACTAATTCTGACTGAGCTCCTTGTCTCGATGGAAAATACATTGTGTTGGGTCTTTAGGGATGAGTGCATTTGCCCAGTGAGGAAAGCAAGGGAATTTTGGGCATTAAGAATGGGAAGCACAAGGCCCTGGCTGGTGTAGCTCAGTGGATTGAGCGCGGGCTGCGAACCAGGCATCGCAGGTTCGATTCCCAGTCAGGGCACATGCCTAGGTTGCAGGCCATGTCCCCCAGCAACCGCACACTGATGTCTGTCTCTCTCTCTCTCTCTCTCTCTCTCTCTCTCTCTCTCTCTCCCTCCCTTCCCTCTCTAAAAATAAATAAATAAAAAAATCTTTAAGAATGGGAAGCACAAGGACTTGGAGTCATGAAAGGGCATAGCAGGTTTAGGGAAAAGGGTTATGCAAAGCAAAATTAAAGGGAATGCAGAAGTAGGCTGAACACTAGTTTGGGTTCAGTCTTTAAAGGGACTTATATGGCAAACTTCTGAGTTTAGATTTTGTTCTTCAGCCAGCAGAGAATTAGCATTTTTTTAAAAGAAGCGGTGACATGGCTAAACTATGTTTAAAATTTTTACTATGAAAAATATACACACAAAATAATAATATAAAGTTACCATATATGAATCGGCCACTTAACAATTGTTAAGACTTTTTCACTTTTGCTTTATTTTATTTAAATAATTTTAAAGCAAACCTTCCAACTTATTTCATTTCATCCTTACATCTCTACATATGAATATGTTCTTATCTAACCATAATCTATTTTCACATCTAACCAAATAATATTGTATTAGCATCATTTAACCATTTGTGAACTGAAACATCCTCAATTATTTCAGAATTATATTTTTTATAGTAGGGTTTGTCCAAATGAGGGCCCCAGCTAATTTTCCATTTTGCTATAACTTGTAATGAGACCTAAATATCTTAATTTAGAGCACATTCCCTTTGTCCCACCCTCATTTAAAAATTCCCATACCATAGACTTACTGAAGAAAACTGGCATAATGTCCTGGTGTTAGCCACATACATTTCATTTATCTGTTTGCTTCCTTATTGGTGTAATTTAACTTTTTCTTGTATTTTTCCCATTTACTATAACTGGTAGTTTACTCTAAAAGGCCTAAGAAGATTTAGCTTCAATTTTTTTTAAGGTAAGAATACTATATAAATAGTATTGTATAGTTTATATTGCATCCCATTGAGAAGCACTTGATATCTGGTGCCCCACTCAGATGCTAAGATTGATGACTAGATTTGCTTTGAAGAAGATGGCTTTACTAGTACTGTGAATAAGATGGACTATGGTGAAGCCACTTTGGTAGCAGAAGATCAGGCATTATAGCATTACAGAAGAAATGAAGCAGGTGTGACTACAGGCAGGAGTAGAAGACAGACAGAGAGAATGCCACATTCAAAAAATTAGTCTGGAGTAGAATTATTAAAAGATTGGACATTTACTACAAGTTTAAATGGGACATGGGAATTGGGGTAGGTGAGAAAGTGGTGAAGACAACAGAATGTAAGTTTATGACAGTGGAGAACTAAGCATTTGTTGTTCAATACTGAACCCTTAATGCATTGTGTTTGCCATGCAGTAGGTATTCAGTAGATATTTTTTAAAGGCCTTTATGATTGCTTAGACAGTTGGATAGATGGATAGATGGCGCTGAAACATTTAATACAGAAAATTAGTTGGATATTAACACACTTATAATAGCTGGGAAAGAATACGAAACATCCTTCAAATTTGACTTGTTTTTAGGATATTTGTCTATGGTTTATTAGTACTTCAGAAAAATGCTTAACATTATAAAGTATATTCAAATTGTACAGCCCAAACAAATCTAAATTTATTCTTTGGAATGCATACCTGCATTATAGGAATGTGAGAAAAAGCTTTAGGATTTTTTTGGTCTCAAATCATACAGAAGTTTTGGAAAGCCCCTAGGGTGATGATAGTGTGAGAATTTATACATGTCCACTGGGGTCTTTTCATATGGTAAAGTCAAGGGTGTTAAAAATTATAACAATAATAAATCAAGAAAACCAAATCTGGGTCCTTGAAAAGATGAAATAAACGAGCTGATAGACAGGCTAACTAATAAAAAAAGAGATGACACAAATGGCTAATATCAAAAATGAAAGAGGGGACATTACTGTAGATCCCACAGACATTAAAATAACAATAAAGAAATATTATACTTACAAATTTGATAAGCTATATAAAACGCACCAATTCCCTGAAAGGTACAATCTACCAAAACTCACACAAGAACAAACAGAAACCCTGAACAGGCTATATTTATTAAAGAACTTGAATCAGTAATTAATAACCTTCCAAAACAGCATCAGGCTCAGATGGGTTCATTGATGAATTCTAGCAATTTTTTCCAGGAGATAAAAAGTAGAGGGAATACTTCCTAAATTATTCCTTGGGGGAAGAATTTATCCTAATGCCACAACCAAAGACATTAAATGAAAAGAAAACTACAGACCAGTATCTTTCATGAAAATATATGTAGAAATCTTTAATAAAATATTAGCAAGTTGAATCTAACGATGTATGTAAAGAATTATACACCAAGACAAAGTGGGATTTATCCCAGATAGTCAAGGGTGGTTCAACATTCAAAAATCAATTAATGTAATCATATCAACAGGTTAAAGAAAAAAAAATCACATGGTCCTATCAATAGATGAAGAAAAAGTATTTGACAAAAAGCCAACACCCATTCATGATAAAACTCTCAGCAAACTAAGAATAGAGGGGAAATTCCTGAACTTGAGAAAGAACACTACAGAAAAACCTACAGCTAACATCAGACTTACTGATGAGAAACAAGACAAGGATGTCCTCTGTCATGCCTGCTTTTCAATATTGTGCTGGAAGTCTTAGCTAATGCAGTTAGACAAGAAAAGGAAATGTAAGGTATATAGAATGTGAAGAAAGAAAGAAACTGTCTTTCTCACGTAGGACTTGATTATCTATGCAGAACATCTGAAAGAATCAACAAACATCTACTGGATCTAGCAAACAACTATAGGCAGGTGTGCAGGATAAAAGGTTGATATCAGTTTTCAATCTGCAAAACTCAATCACTTTTCTATATGCTATCAATGAACAAGTAGAAATAAAATGCAATGTTATTTCTGGAAATTAAATACTTAGGTATAAATCTTAAAAAATAGGTATAAGAACTATATGAGGAGAATGATAAAACTCTAATGAAGATATCAAAGAATAACTCAATGAATTGAGAGATATTTTATTGTCACGTATAGGAAGACTCAATTTTGTAAAGATATCAGCTCTTCTCAACTTGATGTATAGACTCAATTTAATCCCAATCAAATTGCAAGCAAGTTATTTGTGGGTATGGACAAATTGATTCAAAAGTTTACAGGGAAAGTCAAAAGATCCAGGATAGCCAATACAATGTTTAATGAGTAGAATAAAGTTGGAGGACTAATACTACTTAACTTGAAGATTTACTAAAACATTATAGTAATCAAGACAGTATAAGAGACAGAAAAATAGGTCAATAAACTGGGTAGAAAACCCAAAAATAAACCCATGTAAATATAGTCAATTGAGTTTTGACGAAGAAACAAAAAAGCAAGGATATTCTTTTCAATAAGTTGTGGTGAAACAACTGGACATGTACATGCAAAATAAATAAATATTCAGACCTTACACTCTTCATTGAAAATGGATCATAGGCCTAATGTAAAACACAAAACTATAAAACTCCTAGACGATAACATAGGAGAAAATCTAGATGACTTTTGGTATGGCAATAACTATTAAATATAACACCAAAGTCATGATCTATGAAAGAAATAGCTGATAAGCAAGACTTCAGTCTTGAAAAAGCCAACTTAATGGGTGTTGGCTTTTTAAAAATTAAAAACTCAGTGTAGTGACTGTGGTGGGGAGGGAGGTATAAGGAGACTAAATGGTAATAAAATTTTTTAAAATAAATAAACAAATAAAATAAAAAAATAAAAAACTTCTGTGCTGCAAAAGACAATGTCAAGAGACACTGAATGAGAAGATAATCCATAGATTGGGATAAATATCTGCAAAAGATACGTCTGATAAAGGACTTTTATTCTAAATATTTTTTTCCAGGTCAATTTTTTTAAATTTTATTTTAATCATTGTTCCAGTACAGTTTTCTTCCCTTTACTCCCAATCCAGCCATTCTAAATATTTTTTAAAATCCCTCTTAAAACTCAACAATAAGAAAATGAACATGATTAAAAAGTAGACCAAAGATCTGAAGATTTTATACAGATGGCAAGCATATAAAAATATTTAAATATCATATATCATTAGGTATTTGCAAATTAAAACATAATGAGATCCATTACACATGCACTAGAATGGCCAAAATCTAGAACACTGACAATACCAACTGCTGTCAAGGGTAAGGAGCAATAGGAACTTCCATTCATTGCTGATGAAAATGCAAAATGGTACAGCCACTATGAAAGACAGTTTAGCAGTCTTCTACAAAATTAAGCATATTCTTACCATACAACCCAGCAATCATACTGCTTCATATTTGCCTAAATAAGATGAAAACATGTCCACACAAAAGCCATTACACAGATGTTTATCACAGTTTTATTCGTGATTGCTAAAACTAGGAGTTCAATTGAGATATCCTTTAATAGATGAATGGATAAACAGTGGTTTATTCATGCAAAGGAATATTGATGTTCAGTACTAAAAAGAAATGAGATGTCAAGCCATGGAAAAATATGAAAAAAATTTAAATGCATATTTCTAAGTGAAAGAAGCCAACCTGAAAATAAATTTTATTCAACCTTTAGTTATAAGATGAATAAGTTCTGGTGATCTAATTTACAGCAGGGTGATGATAGTTAACACAACTATACTTTATATTTAAAGTTATCAAGAAAGTAGATCTTAAATGTCCTCATCACAAAAAAAGAAATTTTATTTATCTGATGTGATAGAGATGTTTAACTAACACTAGTGTGGTAATCATTTCAAAAGATATAAGTCTATCAAATCATTACACTGTACAATATTTGTATGTAACATAAATATATGTCAACTACATTTCAACTATCTGAAAAAAGTTAATTAAAACATTACAGGTAATGCAAATGATAATACTTACAAAAACAAAACTTGAAAGAGTTACAGGTCACAAGGCAAAGCGTTTGTTCTTTCATCATGATGGTATTTTCCCATTTCCTTTCTTCAAGTAACATTTTTTTCTATCTGATAGATTACTATCTCTTCTGTCCTGAATGTTTTAAAATATCTGGTGGTGTTCTTGTTAGTAAGGCAGGAAAGTTTATATAATCATATTCCTTCCTTCCAAATTGACAGCATCAATTGTCATTAATAGCTACCTTTCAGTGGCTTAAAAGTGAAAGGTTCATATATGTTTTACCAATACATATTTTTAAAATCCTTCCTCTCCTTTTTTACTAATTAGAAAATCTGATTCAAACTGCTTTAGTGCAAATTGAGCATTTGTTAATTGGCACAAGTGAAAATTCAGGAATGGAACTGCCTTAAGATGTAGCCTGTTCCAGGGATTCAAACCACACCATGAAGGCACCGTGGTGCTTAGCAAAGGATTCTCCTTTCTAAGTAGCGACTTCCTACTCAAGGCTCTCTATTTAGAACTGTAGCCTCAGGCTCCGTTCTTCCTGGGTTCAAATTCAAAAGAACAGAGAGAGTACCCCATTCCAGTAACTCCCACATAATTTTCAGAATTCTTAGATATTTCAACCATCTTTGATCCAATCACTGTGGGAATTTTATTTATATAAGCTTCATCATTTCATGTTCTGATTGGTCAGGTCTGTGCCACATGCTCTGTGCCATATAGACGAATGGCTAGTTCCTAACGACATTTTGTATTAGTATAAGTATTATCCATACTTATACTAGAAAAAAAGTAAATGGATTCTAGGATGGCAAAAAAAATGCTTCCATAGTTATCCTGTTGTCATTTTCATCCCCACCTTACAGATGAAAAACCAAAACCTACCAAGCGATGTGGTTAAGGTGAGAACTCAGGTCTCCTCCCAGCTTGGAGTTATTCCACTCCACTAAATTGTGTTACATACTAGGATCAATACTCATTACTCTGAAAATGAATGAAAGAACTCTCCCCTGAGAAAATGTGTACTCTTTCTTACTAGATAAAATAAAAGATTTTGGAGGCGAGATATAAAAGTTTTTATTTCTCAAATTATTAGTTGTTATTCCAAATATCTCTGAAATCAAAATGATGAAAGGAATACAAATCAGCTCCTAATAAAGCTGATGGCCCTAAGGGACAATAAATGCTCATTATTCACATCAATCTTAAAAAGGTTCCATGATTCAAACAGCAAAACAGCTCACAGAGTGTGCTGAGGTGGGTTGCTTAGCATTACAAAAATCACCTTAGTGTTCATTTAAAGTTTACATAGCTTCTGGTTTAAGTTCCAACATATTCTAGCTGAATGATTAATTTACCCCAATGAAAGGAAGATATTAAAGTAGACACACCTTTCATTCAGTATAATGACTGGTCTGGGTTGAATCTAACTGAAGCCATAAAACCTAGAATAATTTACCTGAAAAAAAAATGTGCTTTGACATAAAAATGGACTTATTAATGGAAATAAGATCAATATTTAAAATCCAGACTATTCTATTTTAATACCTCCCACTCTGATTTTTGCTAGAAGTGCAACATGGTAGAACTAATGAGTTTTTCTTGAAAAACTAAAGTTTAAGTTGTACAAGGGCAAAGACCTAGTGTACTCACTACCTGGCATCTACACAGAGACTAGCACAGGGAAGACTAAAATAAAGTGTGCTGAATAAATGAGCAAGTAAATGATTTATTTAACTTCCACTCTTGGATTGCACTGTGACATACTTTGTTTTCTAGAACTCTAAGCCCAGATTTCAAAAAGTTATTCCCACTGTCTCCCCAATTTTAGAAATTTCTCCCCTTCTTCAGAGCTATATTGTATTTTCTGCCCATGTTCCTTTCACTTAGAATTTATTGCCTCATCTTTTTCATGTATATATCTTATAGTCCTCAATTAAACTGTTTCTTCATGTCAGAAACCTAAGTTTATCCTTTTAATATTCCCTACAACTTAATATAGCCTTCAAATGCTTAAGTATGAATTGTTACTTGTTTCTGATCACAGGGACAGTTTCCTGATAGACTGAAGAGAAATACAGTATGGTGTTTAAAACAAACAAACAAACAAAAAAACCAAAAGCCAGGTCACAGAAAATAGGAGTCCATAAACAGAAGGAAGGAATACATTCTTTCAGAGTTAATTAGACAATTATACTTGGACAATAAATTGGTTCCAAGTTTTCCAGCACATAAAGAAAAAGTAAGACACCCAAATTACATGTCAGAAAATTATGCATTGGCAGAAATATTGTTTCCCCTAAAATTAAACCCAAGTAGAAGTTTACCAGGGGCCATTGTAGTAGAAAACAAATAGGTACTGGAATCAGTTGGTCCTGATTTTACAATCCAGGGCATATAAACACTCCAGCCCTCAGTGTCTTCATCTGGAAAATGGGGACTTTAATAACTATAAACCCCTCAAGTCACTGTAAGGATTGTTTTTATTAAGTTAGTCAAATCGTCATCATCTCAATAGTATTCCATGCATACTATAACTGTGTTTAAGTCTTTATGTATAATAGTCATTTCCCTTTCATTCCCTCTTACGAGGGAGGCAACTGATATAGTGGATGAAATAACTGGCCTAAGGTTCCATGGCTGGCCAACTGTGTGACTGTCAGTGGGCACTGGATCAAAGTTAATTCCCTTTTCTTTGTACCACCACATTTTTACAAAAAGAATAGTTAGTGTAGAATGATTTCTCACATGCATCATTTCTTCAGGGCTATGGGGCATCCTTGGACCATATCTGGACCAATATAAAGAGTATATGGCAGATGACACAGAAACTCAAGTATCTGAAGAATTATACAAAATTATTATTACTGTGTGTTTTGTTGGCATGTCTGTACGCATTAGTTTAAATCAGTCAGGTTAAACCACAGCTTTCTCAGACTCAACCTCATTGAATTTTCCCTGGTTACTGAGCACAGTGACATATTGCCTCCAGCCTCATCCCATCACTCTCTGCCTCCAAGATCTTAGTATCAGGGGTGGCAGAAGTCAAAAGAGCATTTACCACCTAGTGAGCTATAGGAGAGTCAATGGACTGAGACAGAAGACACATCAGTTCAGGTTCAGACATGCTACTCCTGAGGGATAGGACTTTGGGAAAGTCACTCTAAAATGACTGTCTCTATTGATAGAGTGAATAAGCTGGACAAGCTTAGTAATCATCTGATTGCTTCTTTAGGGACCTCTCTCAGGGACTCAGGGACTGCTACTACAGCATAAGCAGGAGATTAAGATGTCCTTAACTACTAGCTTAATCCTGAGTGGCCCCAGTTTTATTGGCTTTTATTTACTGGGTGTTGACTTCAATTTCGTTTAAAAGGGGCTTCTGACCCAATGAACTAGATGATTGATAATGGTCCTGGTTTAATAATCTCTGACTGCACATCCATTCCTGGCTGTACTGACTGTACTATGTGGGACCTCTGCTGTTACAATTTGCCACTAGTAGTACATCTACTAATAGAAGAGTTAAGGTAGTGACTTTCTTCTTTCTCTTTGCTAACTTCTGACAAGAAGTAAAATATTTCAAATGATATTTTCTCTAAAATTAGCAAAGAGATGTCCAAAGGAAGACACTGGTTGCAAGTGAGAGCAGATAAATTGGAAAATTATCTACTGCTTCCAACAAGTAAGCTGGATGAAAAAAGAACCCTTTCTCCCCTTTAGCATTATACAGAGGAAGTAAACAAAACATTCCATTTGATGTGATTCAGAATTTCCCAGATGCTAAGCCAGTCAGCCCACTGGAGAGCTCTAAATCACTAGGACTTTCCCAAAGCATCCTCAGGGCAGAGTCATCTCTTGTGGAAGAGACAGGAGCAAAGTGAACTTCCTGCCAGACTAACAGTCTGGAGATCTGGTCATGGTCTCCTCTGCTTCTCCTTGTTTGGAATTGGGCAAGTCACTTTCTTCTCCGGTCTTGATTTCTGACATGTGTTGTAGCTCCTTCTTGCTATAACATAGTGTGTTCCTCCAAATAATCTAGAAGTCAGCCTAAAAGGTAGCCCCAAGTCCTCAGGAATATGTTACACTTCTCAATATTGAAAAAGAAATACCTTCTCCACCAGAATTTTTAAAACATGCAATATCTGACTATTTAAACAGGAGCAATGACCTCTTTTCCCTTAGACTGTCAAATAAAAAAATGACAACAGCCAACACAGCACTAGCTGTCTGGTATAAATGCCCTATCTTGGAACCATAAATACATAGGTCATATAATGAAGTCACATCTTATTAGTCATATCACATAATAAGGTTACATCTGATTGTTTAATTCTCGGTACCAGAAATCCTTATATACAAGGATAAACACCTCATTTTTTTTAAAGTTGCTTTGGAGCAAAATGGGTGGGTAATTACTATTATTACTGTTTTTGTAAATAAATCAAAATTATACCTATTTTTTGCCAGATTGGCAAAAAATATAATATAGTTTTTGGTATGGCACAGAATTTTAGTAGTTTGTGTGTGCAGTGAGGTGTGCAAGGTTGGAAATCACTGCTGTAGACCTTGATACACCCACTGACACTCCCCTCAGTGCCTCCAAGGATTACTGGGTGGGTTTTATTCCTCTTAGGCATATCGTGTTTAGATTATTCATTTATACTGAATTCTTGAGGTTGTGTTTTTCCTTTCATAGTTGAGTTTTATTTTACTCTGTACTTCATTCTAATATTTCAGGACATGCTTTCTTTTTTCCAATTTCCCACAAATATCACATATTAAGGAGTGGTGGGTAATAACCACTAACAATAACAACAAATAGGGAATAATAAAAAAGGGTTACATTATAGCAAAGTAAGTTACTTAAGACTGAATTGTAAATAACTCTATTCTTAAAAATTGCAGATCATTATTTTCACAGAGATTTGCCAAATTCCTTTATTGCCCCTCAGCCCTTCACTCTGCTACAAATCCTTGCTGACTCTCGTCCTTTCCAAGTCCCCTCCTGGGTAATTCCTGGATATTTAAACTGTTTCCAACTTTATTTTATAGAGTAATTCAGCTCTCTCTTCCTTTTCATAATGATTTTCCTTTGCCATGCCCTGAAGCTAGTTTTCCACAGCCAAAAAGGCCAAAGTACTTTTTTCTAATTGCTCTCTCTGTTCTTTAGTTGATTGTAAAATGGGAAAAATCATACTTTTGTGGGTTATTGTGAGGCTCCAATGAGATGCCTGCTTTGTACCCCAAACAGTGCCTGGCACATTGTCATAGTAGGTGCTCAATTTAATGTTAGCTGTTATAACTCTTGGCATTCGAAGTACTAGACAATCTTTTAGGATTGCTTTGAGGATTAGAGACAAAGTGTATAATGCAGGACCTGCCTCATTAAAGGCATATACAAGCATGTAAATGTGTTAATATTTACAGAGGGTTTACTTAATGCCAAGTTCTCTTCTCTTTATGCACATCTAATATCCACAGCAGCCAAGAGAGGTAGGTGCTATTCTTATCCTCATTTGACAGATGAGGAAGCTGAAGCAAAAAGAAGTAAAGTAACTTGCCTAAGGTCACACAGCTGGTTAATGACATAACTCAGATTTAAACTCAGGCAATTAATTGGACTTCAGAGCCTGTGAATTTACCCATCAGTTTGTTCTGCCTTTTAATTTTTTTTAGTAGCATTCATAAATAAATGAAGACAGAAGTTTCATTCAATGCATGTTTTGGCTATAAGAATTTGTATCAAGGACAAATTCTCTTCAGATACTTTTAAAAGAAGCTTTGGACAGTTCACTGGGTCTTTCAGGAATATTATCAAAAAGTCTGGAGTTTTTTCTGTTTGTTTGTTTACTGTAAAATTAATCTAATGTCTAAACAGAACAATGGTGCCCAATGCTAAATTATTAGATTTCAACAACTGAAATAAGAAAGTATTGTATTTCAGAGTTCCCTCTATTTGTTTAAATGTATTTGCTACAAGGATGGCATTACTAATGGAAATCATACAACCAAGTAAAGCCAACAGCAAATTATTCTGGTACTTATTTTAGAGTTATACAATTGCTCCTGTCTTACATTCTAAGTAAGTATTCATGATCAGCTGCCCAGGAAAAAGCTAAAGTTAAGATTATTTTTCTAAATTCAAACCAAACATTTTAGAGATCAACTTCAGAAGAACTAATCCAGAGAAGGAAAAAAAGAGGATTTGGGCCTCTAGACTTCCTGCTGCAGATCTGCAATGACATGGCCTACTGCCCTGCTTGAAATGAAGGCCTTTTGTTGGCGAGTGTGTGTGAGTAGACACTTGGTTAGTTGCCAAGCCAGTACCCATTCCTTCTCTCCCCATTGGTAACATATTTCCTCTTTTCAACATAACCTGGACTTTTTTCCTCCACTCATCTATGTGTTTCAAGGAACACTGACCTTCCCCTCTCTGCCTCCAGCACGTGGATCCTGACTGTCCTGATTAAGTTAAGCCATCACAGTCTTATTCTGCTTCTGGTAAATCTTTGAGTTAGAAATAGACCCCTGAACTGAAATGTGAGATGCTTGTTTGGGGCTCCTGGGAAATGTATCTGGGTTCTAAACAGAGACACCCCAGAGACAGCTCCTTTCTGCCTCTGGCTATTGTTTTATTTGAAGGTAATGTCTATACCACTCATAGCCATTCTGCAATGCTGAGGGTGGCAGAACAGAGAGAAGAAAGCCTGAGTCTTTGATGAAACTAAGTCATGTGCACTTCTGCTCCTAGAGCCTGTTTCTGGCACCCTCTGCTTTTCAATTGTGTAAAATAATAAATCTTTTTATTTAATGCAGCTTGAGTCAGATTTTTATCTTATTTGAAGCTCGGAGCATTCTGTCATAGCATGCATGCATGCATGCATGCACTTGTGCTGGCTTGTGCCAGTATGAGCATTAGGAAGACAGGGTAAACCAGACTGCTTTTAGGGAAAGAAGGTAGCACTAACATAAACCAGGATGAAACAAAAATTTAGGATCTGCCCAAACCTGAAACATGGGAAATCTGTCAGCTTGCTACCCAAAGTATGCTCCATGGACCAGCAGCATTGACTTCACCTATGAACTTATTAGAAATGCAGAATCTCAAGCCCTACCTCTGACCAACTGCATCAGAACATGCATTTGAACAAGATTGGTAGATGTTTTCTGCACACATTAAAGTCAGAGAAGCATTTATCTATCATAGGATACTTGAGTACTGGAAAAAAACCAGGAGAATGGGGCCCAGCAACATTGTTCTCCAGGGATCTCTTGAGTTTTCAAAGCTCATCTTCCCTTTCCTTTCCTTTGTCCCTAGCTTGGACCTAAGGGCCTGGAAGTCATTTATATGTACTAGCCCCTCCCCAGGTCCACTTCTCTAAAGATTATGCTCATGGACACTTTGAAGCCAAATTACAATGCCTGCATGGTAAGATTCTGGGCTATTCTCTGAGGCCCAGGCAACAAGGGATGCCTCTTCCTGCTATGATGGCTGCTATAGAAGGCTCTTATTAAACCAAGGGAACACACATCACAAACACAGCCATTACTTACGAATTCAAGTTGGGGCAAGAAAAGCCAAATTGGAAGGACATACTAATCCATAGCTGCCAGCCTAACATACTGGATATAGTAAGAGCTCAGGCAGGACCTGGTACATAATTTGTAGCGCTAGATACGAAATAAAAACGCAGGGCCCCTTGTTCAAAAATTATTAAGAATTTTAAGAAGGCAACAACAAACCACTAAAACAAATGCAGGGCCCTTCTAAGCCTTGTGCAACTGCACAGGTTGCACACCCATGAAGCCAGCCCTGCTGTCAGGATAAAATGAGGAGGAAAGAAATGAATGCAGTTGTCCCTGCTTTCAAAAACTTTTTGAAATGAAGAGAAATTGTCATTGGAACAGGCCTATGATGGTTCTTGGTAATTAAGACTCTGTGATAAAACCATTCATACTAAAATAATTTTTTCATTTCTCCAAACTGAGTACATGCAAAACACATGACTAGTTTCTTGGATACAAATAATAATAATAATAATAATAATAATAATAAACCATTCCCAAATCCTCATGGGGCTCATACTCTAGTGAGCATACTAACATAAAATAGGACTATAATCTGAGATGGCAGATTATTTAATGGAAAAATCCAAAAAATATTAAGAATTTGAAATTGAATCACAAATGCATAAAATTAAGTGTCCTCTAAAAATCAGTCAAGTTTCCTTCCTAACAAAAGCCATTTCTGTATGAGCAAACATTTTTAAATTTTATTTTATTTATTTATTTTTTATTTAAGCATAGTTGGTATATAATCTTATATTGCTTATATTAGTTTCAGGTGTACAATATAGTGACTCAGCATTTTTATACCATAAAATATGATCATCCCACTAATCTTAGTAATCATCTGTTGCCATGCAAACTTATCACAATATTATTGACTATATTCCCCTTCCCCTTCTTACTCATCTCCTCACCTCCGCCTTTCTGGCAACCATACCTTTGGTCTCTGTTCCCATGAGTCTGTTTCTGTTGTTGTTTGTTTTGTTTTTAGATTTCACATATAAGTGAAATCATAGGGTATTATCTTTCTCTGCCTGACTTATTTCTCTTACTTCTCTTCATGTCCAAATGGCAAGATTCTATTTTATTGCTGTGTTATACGCATGTGTGTGTGTATAAAGAAGATTTATATATAAATATTTTGCATAAATTAATATATAAATATATTTCTATTACTTCATATAAAATTTATAAATATATAAAATCAATTTTATATGTAAATAAGATTATATATTTTATAAATAATGTTATATAATATATATAATCTTATTTATATATTATATATTTATATATATAAAGTCTTTTTTAAAAATATATTTTATTGATTATGCTATTACAGAGCTTCTTTGTCCATCTACTGATGGACACCTAGGTTGCTCCTATATCTTGGCTATTGCCAATAAGGCTGCAAAAAACATAGAAGTGCATATATATCTTTGCAAATTAGTGTTCTCATTTTCTTTGGATAAATACACAGAAGTGGAATTGCTGAGTCATAGGGAATTGACATGCTGTTTTCCATAGGAACTGTACTAGTTTGCAGTCCCACCAACAGTGCACAATGATTTCCTTTCCTCCACATCTTTTTAAAAAGAGGTCAAGAAGTAGGCTGTTTTACGTTTCTGGTTTTTTAATTTCTGAGTTTCTGGTTGTTGGATGAGGCACATCATTTTTGCCTACATAGAAATGTTGTCTGGTGTGTCTACCTATTTTTCTCCTGCATGGAACCTTTCTGCTACTCTTCGTTTTCTTCACAACATCCTCCAGAAACATCTATCCCAATCCCATTGCCAGAGATGGGCAGACAAAATGAAGTGACCTGTTTTCCTAATAGGTTTGGAGAATGCTTGGCAAAGCCCAAACATGAACAACAGAGGATGAAGAAATCTGTATTTAACATCAAGCTCAAATTAGAGAAAAAGAGGCAGCTTATTTTAGACCTTCCAAAGCCCAGAAATAGTAAGCAATTTTCACATTTTCAAGCACCAAATCCAGTTAACCTTTTGTGAGGAGTCTGATCCAGGCTACATTTGGACAGTTGATTGATTAGCAATGTTGGCCATTAGCGTGGAGTGGGAAATTTAAAAGTCTTATGTCACAGCCATTTGCACAAAAATCTAAAGCTATTTCACTGATTCAGATGTAGAGTTTATTTTTGACACCTGGACAAAAATCCCTAAATTATAATTACTACTTCCAAGATAATAGCGCACGTTGTGTCGCGGTTACTGGACACTCAGGTGGATATATTCTTTACTTGACCCCATGTAACACTCTACATTCCCCATGTGGGCAATTCATATTCACACCTCAGGAAACGTACATGTTACTCTTTGCTGTGTGCCTAAGATGCATTTTATAAATACTGGAAACCTGAATGTTAAACTTGTAAATATCAAGATACTACTATAATTGTCATTGGTCCAGCATGGATTTAGAAAAACATAATTTAAGCAGGCTGACATTTGCTTAGCTAACTGGAACCCACGCGATCAAGATCTTGGTTTTTCTGAGGAAAACCTTTTCAAGTAGAGCAAATATTAAGCTTTTTATACTTTTTCTGGTGAAAAACCAGAAAAAGACAGTTTAAGGAATCTTCCGTTACTCATCATTTTATCCATGATAGACCCACTCACCCTTTAAAAAACACTTTCCGGGGTGATGACCCGGAGGCGGGAAATCGGAAAGCGAACTCACAGTTCCCAGCATTCCTAGTGGGCGGGGCTTCCCTTTGACCCCTGCCCTCGTGCTACACATCCGGGCTTCTGTTGCTAGCGAGAGGAAGATGGAGGCCACGAAAGTGTTGGTTCCCGTAGCGTGGATAAAGAACTGGGAGAAATCAGGGAGAGGTGAATTTTTGGATTTATGTTGGATCCTCAGTGAAAATAAAAGCCATGACAGTTCAGCTTACAGAGATTTCCAGCGAGCTATCTATGAGTTATCACACCATGTCATAAAAGGAACTCTGAAGCATGAACAAGCATCTAATGTTTTTAATGACATCAGTGAATTTCGTGAGGATATGCCCTCCATTCTTGCTGATATATTCTGCTTATTAGATATTGAAACAAATTGTTTAGAAGAAAAAAGCGAGAGAGACTATTTTACGCAATTGGTGTTGGCGTGTTTGTGTTTAGTTTCGGACACGATTCTAAAGGAACGCCTGGATCCAGAAACATTGGAATCATTAGGGCTTATCAAACAATCACAGCAATTCAATCAAAGGTCAGTAAAAATCAAGACAAAACTTTTTTATAAGCAGCAAAAATTCAATTTGTTAAGAGAAGAAAATGAAGGTTATGCCAAGCTGATTGCTGAATTGGGGCAGGATTTATCGGGAAATATTACTAGTGATTTAATCTTAGAAAATATCAAATCTTTAATAGGATGCTTTAATCTGGATCCCAATAGAGTTTTGGATGTCATTTTAGAAGTGTTTGAATGCAGGCCTGAACATGATGACTTCTTTATATCTTTATTAGAATCTTACATGAGTATGTGTGAAGCGCAAACACTGTGTCATATTCTTGGGTTCAAATTCAAGTTTTACCAGGAACCCAATAGAGAGACTCCTTCACCTTTATACAGAGTTGCAGCAGTGCTTCTACAAGTTAATCTTATTGATTTAGATGATCTTTATGTACATCTTCTTCCAGCTGATAATTGCATTATGGATGAACATAAACGAGAAATTGTGGAAGCTAAGCAAATTGTTAGAAAACTTACAGTGGTTGCATTACCTTCTGAAAAAAATGAAAAGCGAGAGAAAGAAACAGAAAAAGAGGAGGAAAAAGTGGAAAAGCCACCTGACAACCAAAAGCTTGGTTTATTGGAAGCCTTATTAAAGATTGGCGGTTGGCAGCATGCACAGAACATTATGGATCAGATGCCTCCATACTATGCTGCTTCACACAAACTAATTGCCCTTGCTATTTGCAAGCTCATTCACATAACTATTGAGCCTCTCTACAGAAAAGTTGGCATTCCTAAAGGTGCTAAAGGCTCACCTGTTAATGCTTTGCAAAACAAAAGAGCACCAAAACAAGCAGAGATCTTTGAAGACTTGAGGAGAGATGTTTTCAATATGTTTTGTTACCTTGGTCCTCACCTTTCTCATGATCCCATTTTATTTGCAAAAGTGGTGCGCATAGGCAAATCATTTATGAAGGAATTTCAGTCTGATGGACACAAACAAGAGGATAAAGAGAAAATGGAAGTTATCCTTAGCTGTTTGCTTAGCATTACTGACCAGGTACTACTCCCATCTCTTTCTTTGATGGACTGTAATGCTTGTATGTCTGAGGAACTATGGGGAATGTTTAAAACATTTCCATATCAGCATAGATATCGTCTGTATGGCCAGTGGAAGAATGGAACTTATAACAGTCACCCACTTTTAGTAAAAGTTAAAGCTCAAACAATAGACAGAGCCAAATACATTATGAAACGTCTAACCAAAGAAAATGTGAAGCCTTCTGGAAGACAAATTGGGAAGTTGAGCCACAGCAATCCAACCATTTTGTTTGATTATATCTTGTCACAAATACAAAAGTATGATAACTTAATAACACCTGTAGTAGATTCACTGAAATACCTCACTTCATTGAATTATGATGTCTTGGCCTATTGTATCATTGAAGCTTTAGCTAATCCAGAAAAGGAGAGAATGAAGCATGATGACACAACCATCTCAAGCTGGTTTCAGAGTCTGGCTAGTTTCTGTGGTGCAGTTTTTCGGAAATATCCCATTGATCTTGCTGGTCTTCTTCAATATGTGGCTAATCAGCTAAAGGCAGGCAAAAGTTTTGACTTGCTTATATTGAAAGAAGTGGTTCAAAAAATGGCAGGAATAGAAATTACAGAGGAAATGACAATGGAGCAACTAGAGGCCATGACTGGTGGAGAGCAACTAAAAGCTGAAGGTGGCTATTTTGGCCAGATCAGAAACACTAAAAAATCCTCCCAGAGATTAAAGGACACATTATTGGACCATGATCTTGCTCTTCCCCTCTGTTTGATTATGGCTCAGCAGAGGAATGGGGTGATCTTTCAGGAAGGTGGAGAGAAACATTTAAAACTTGTGGGAAAGCTGTATGATCAGTGTCATGATACCCTGGTACAGTTTGGTGGATTTTTAGCATCAAATCTAAGCACAGAAGATTATATTAAGCAAGTGCCTTCAATTGATGTGCTCTGTAATGAATTTCATATACCCCATGATGCAGCATTTTTTCTGTCTAGGCCAATGTATGCACACCATATTTCATCCAAGTATGACAAACTCAAAAAATTAGAAAAGGGAAGTAAACAGCAACATAAAGTTCACAAGTACATTTCAGCATGTAAAATGGTGATGGCCCCTGTCCATGAAGCAGTGGTCTCCTTACATGATTCCAAAGTCTGGGATGACATCAGCCCTCAATTCTATGCCACCTTCTGGTCATTGACAATGTATGACCTTGCAGTTCCACACATCAGCTATGAACGGGAAGTCAGTAAACTCAAAGTCCAGATGAAAGCAATTGATGACAATCAGGAAATGCCTCCAAATAAAAAGAAAAAAGAGAAGGAGCGCTGTACCGCCCTTCAGGACAAGCTTCTTGAAGAAGAAAAGAAACAGATGGAGCATGTACAGCGAGTTCTACAGAGACTGAAATTGGAAAAGGACAACTGGCTTTTAGCAAAATCTACCAAAAATGAGACCATCACAAAATTTCTACAGTTGTGTATATTTCCTCGGTGTATATTTTCAGCAATCGATGCTGTTTACTGTGCTCATTTTGTTGAATTGATACATCAACAGAAAACTCCAAATTTTTCCACACTTCTTTGCTACGATCGAGTGTTCTCTGACATAATTTTCACAGTTGCAAGCTGTACTGAAAATGAAGCTAGTCGATATGGGAGATTTCTTTGCTGCATGTTAGAGACTGTAACCAGGTGGCACAGTAATAAAGCCACATATGAAAAGGAATGTGGAAATTATCCAGGATTCCTTACTATATTACGGGCAACTGGATTCAATGGTGGAAATAAAGCTGATCAATTAGACTATGAAAATTTTCGACATGTTGTACATAAATGGCATTACAAAATAACCAAGGCATCGGTACATTGCCTTGAAACAGGCGAGTATATTCACATCAGGAATATCTTGATTGTGCTAACAAAAATACTTCCTTGGTTCCCAAAAGTTTTGAATCTGAGTCAGGCCTTGGAAAGCAGAGTGCTTAAAATTTGCCAAGAAGAAAAAGAGAAGAGGCCTGATTTATATGCATTAGCTATGGGCTACTCTGGGCAGTTAAAAAGTAGAAAGTCATACATGATACCTGAAAATGAGTTTCATCATAAAGACCCTCCTCCAAGGAATGCAGTTGCCAGTATACAAAATGGGCCTGGTGGTGGGTCTTCTTCATTGTCCACAGGAAGTGCTTCTAAACATCATGAAAGCAGTGCTGAGGAGAATGATAAATCAAGGGGGAGATCTCAGTGTGGTGTGAAAGCCGTTAAAGTGTCTTGTGCCATACTGAAAGGGAATTCAAGCAATGGAAACAGTGGCTCTAATAGCAGCAAAACTGTTCAAGAAAATGACAAAGAAAAAGGGAAAGAGAAAGAAAAAGGAGAAAAGACTCTAGCTACTACTCCAGAGGCCAGGGTACTTGCTAAAGATGTTAAAGGAAAACCAAGGGAAGAGCGACCAAATAAAGATGAAAAAGCAAGAGAGATGAAGGAAAGAACACCTAAGTCCAACAAAGAGAAAGACAAATTCAAGAAGGAAGAAAAAGCTAAAGATGAGAAATTCAAGACCACTGTCCCCAATATAGAATTAAAATCAACTCAAAAAAGGGAAAGAGAGAAGGAGCCATCCAGAGAAAGAGATCTAGCAAAGGACATTAAATCAAAGGAAAATGCCAAAGGAGGAGAAAAAAACCCAGTTTCTGGGTCCTTGAAGTCACCTCTTCCCCGATCAGATATTACTGAGTCTGAAAGGGAACAAAAACGCCGCAAAATTGATACCCACGCTTCTCCATCACATTCCTCAACGGTAAAGGACAGCCTCATCGAACTCAAGGAGCCTTCAGCAAAGCTCTACCTTAATCATACTCCTTCACCACTGTCTAAGAGTAAAGACAGAGACATGGTCAAGAAAGATTTGGACAAGTCAAGGAAGAGATCCGGAGAAAGAGAAAGAAAAGATGAAAAGGACAGGAAAGAGAGGAAGAGGGATCACTCAAACAATGACTGTGAAGTGCTACAGAACTTAACCAAGAGGCGAAAAGAGGAAAATGGAACAATGGAGGTTTCAAAACACAAAAGTGAAAGTCCATGTGAGTCTCCTTGTCCAAATGAGAAAAACAAGGAAAAAAATAAGTCAAAATCTTCAGGCAAAGAAAAAGGCAGTGATTCATTTAAATCTGAAAAGATGGATAAGATCTCCTCCAATGGCAAAAAGGGTATGTACAGACCCTTAAGCTGAAGGTCTCCCAGAGGAAGATGCCAAAGCTCCATGCATCACTCTCAGAACGGGATTACCTTCCATAAGGAAGAGCTTCTGGTGCTGCCCATTTCCTGGGAATCTCCTTAAGTCAGAAGATGAATATAAACCACCATCCTCTTGAAGAGACATTCCAAAGTAACTGATTTTCAGAACATTCTTTTCACCTCCAGACAATTCGTTGCACCAAGGTCACTGCGTATATACATTTGTTTTACTTGAGATTCGCCATCCAGAAGTAGCATCTAATGAAAATTAGCCACTAACTGTTTTAGTTCATCCTTTTTTCTCAGAAAGGAGAGGAAATCGTCTCCTGGAACCTGTTCATTAATGAGGTAGATAGACTGCGTTTATGTGCAAACTCCTGTAAGTTTGACAATATTGAGATGATTGTATTGCTTTGGATTTTGGTTTTTTGTAAAAATTGTAATTTCAGTTCCTGGGAAAGATCATCTTTACATGTTTTTTTTTTTTTAATTGTCCTCTTGTGCCTTTAAGAGCCCTCTGGACAGGACATGCCTTTAAGAGTCTATACTCAGAACAGCCTTCTCTTACACTGAGAGGGAGACTGCTGTGTGTCCTGTCCGACTCCCCTGTTACAACTGAGCATAGGGGAGCAGAGAAAGCATAGGCCAGGACAAGCACCTTTACATGTTTGAACAACAATAGCAGTTTTATCCTTTAGTATGTATGCTCTTAAATATGTCATCAAATTTTCTCTGGCTCAGTAATTCTCCTGTTGTCACACATTCATGATTGAGAAACCATGAATTTCTTATTCTAGTTATGGCCATACTGATACCATGATACTCTTGATTGGAAGATTGATCTTTTTGCCATTTAAAAATTGAGACAAAATTTACAGAACATAAAACTCACAATTTAAAGGTGTTTTTTTTAGCATATTCACTATATTGTATAAACATCACCACTAATTTCACAACATTTCTGTCACCCCCAAAGAGACCCCACACCTGTTAGCAATCACTCCCAATTCTCCCCTTCCCCCAGCCCCTGGAAACAATTACTATACTTCCTATCTTTAAAAATTTTCCTGTTTTGGACATTTTATAAACATAGAATCATGCAATATGTGACCTTTTGTGTCTGGCTTCTTTCACATAGAATAATGTTTTCAAGGTTTACCCACGGTAATGATACAGCATGTATCAGAACTTTATATCTTTTTATAATGGAATAATTCCACTGTAGGAACATGTACCATAGTTTGTTTATCCACTCATCAACTATGGACAGGAACAATGATTTTTAAGTATTAAAACTGTAAGTTCATATTAGTGTATCCATAATTATCATTATGATGATCTCAAGATTTACATGGTGTGAACAGAATGCTGTGTAGAAATATGTAAATTATTTTCAGCAGTTCATGCAATTGTGATGATTTTCTAAGGCTCTTCTAGCTCTGGCTTTATGAGATATGTGAATGTGAGTATTTTCATCTTACAAAGTTTAATGCATTAAGCATTAGTTTAAAAATGAATGAGAAAAATGTTAGGCAGATAAGTTATGTGTCACACATAATGATCACGTTTTGAATTTATGCAGTATTTGAAAAATGTCAATACATAAAGGAAAGAAAAATGGGTATAATTAAGTCAATATATTTTAAAGCAATTTTTATAATTTAGCAGACACTGCATCTTAATATGTCACTATTAAAATCATGCCCTTGTAAAAATAAATAAAAAACACTTTCTGATCTGCACACTCATTTGAACAGGGTCCAGTTGGCATCAGAGGTAGGGCATTTTGCACAAATCACCCTGTGACTGGTGGGGGAGGGGGAGTTCTGGAGCCTTGGTTTTAAAGGGTACCACTAACACATATCCAATGCCAGGCTTTGCAAGGAAGCTGGGCACACAGTCTGCTTTCCTCCATCTCCGTTGGCATCCTGGAAGCAAGCCTGTCTATCCTTTTGTGAATCTGAACCTACATCAGATTGAGCCAACTCGATCAGTGAGGAAATACAAATGCCCACTTCATTTTAATTCAGCTGCTCAGAGGCTTGCAGTGCAGTTTCCTCGGACAGCATGCCAGAGAAGCTCCAGGAAGTAGGGCTTCCTTAAAGAAGGCACATTCTGCCATTAGCAGTGTGGCATTTCAGAGGGACAGCAAAGACCCTTTAAAGGAGGGAAGAAATAGCTGCAGCTAGGGTAAGGTTGTTATCTTTTAACACCAAAACACGAGTGTACAACTAGTTATAAACAAGTAGGAGAGCATCTTACCAGGGATTATAAATAAACAAGATCTAAAGGGCTATCCATTCCTAATAAGAATATATTATGCTCCATTGACTGTAGAGTCTGACTTAGGAGGTTTGGGGTTTTTTTCCCATTCTTGGGGTTAGTTTAGTGATATAGTCAATATTTTCCTATTTTGCAGTAGTGTGAGAGATACCATGGTATAATGCTGACGGTTACACATTCTGCAGCCAGAATGTCTGGGTTTGAATCCTGGTTTAACCATTCTATAACTTTCCTATCTTGGGCAAGTAACTTAACCTCTCTGAATCTTGGTTTTCACATCAGCAAAATGGGGATAACACAGCAACTACTTCATGCTGTTGTTGTACTGGTTCAGTAAGTATTGACAGAGCACTCAGAGCAGGGCCTGCCACATAGGAAGTGCTCCCTCCTTCTCCAGTCTGTAAGTAGAATAGCCAGGGTTTAGATTTGGTTAATTTAAAACCTTTGATTTTATTGACCTTATTCTTCCTTAATTATATGAAAATAAAGCAACTCTCTGACATTATAAGGCCACAGAGCTGCTAAAATGGTGCCATCAGGGTTAAAGAATCTTAATATACATGTAGGATGAAGTAGTCAAGGATACCTTTGTGAGAGTCATACACTGATTCAACAAATGTTTACCAAGTGCTCATTATGTACCTGGCAGTGTGCTTGTGCTTCAGGATATGTGCTTCTTGATGAACAGGAGGGACAAGGGCTTTTTTTTTTTTTTTTTTTTTTTGTATTTGGACTGGACCTTGAAAAACTTGGATGAATTCTATGAAGAGAATTGCAAAAAACAGCCTTGGCAAAAGTTCAGAGATAAGATAAAGACAGTCGACAAAGGAGAACATAAAGTTTATTCAGGCCGTTTCTACTTATGGAAGCCTGAAGAACTTGATACCACAAACATTAGAAAAGGAATAATTGAAGTTTTGGATAAGAGCAAGAAGTGAGCAAATATATATGTATTTGCTGGGAGAGAAATTGGGTAGATCTTGGAAGTATGGACAGCTTATAATTTGTTTCAGGATTCCAGGATTGAAATGAGGTCCAGATTTATAGTGATGGGTGACAGAAAGAAGAAAAAAATACAGAGAAGCATTATGAAAAGAGAACTAATAGTATTTGGTGATTGAAACTATGAGGTAAAAAAGAGAGAAAGTAATGCCATGTTTTCCTAACAAGTTGAGATGATTAAAGCATTAATGTGGCTCAAGGCGGTGAATCTCTAGGTTTACTCAGTTTAAAGATAATCAATTTTATAGGTTGACTTTATCAATAAAGTGTGTCTTAACAAAACAGCACACTGAAAATTAGTAGCAAAGCTGGAATGAAATTTCCAATCTGGTGCCCCTTTCTACTGCTACACCAAGGGAAAAGTCATGGTAGTGACTGTATAAAAAATGCAGCAGACTCAAATTTGAATTCTCTGCACAAGCTATGGAGCCTTGTTCTGTCTGCGCCTTGGTTCAAGTACCTAATCTTGGAGGAAGTGCCTAATAAAACGATGGAGAACAAGGCAAAAGATACTTAACTCAGTAGAATTCAATGGTTGTTGGTTTCCCTCTCTTCCACACTTGACTGCAACCTTGGTTAGACTCTCAGGAACACCTTTTCTTCTGAAATTGTGTAAAATTGTGGATCAAGGGAACATATGCTCAACAACTACCAGAAGAGAATTCTCGAAGCTCTACTGGATTCCTAAGAGGATTTGCTCACTGAACAAAGTGTGCTTGGTGGGTACAAAAACATGATAATGGGAGCTATACAATGTGATTCAGATGCAGAGTCCCACACAGCTGCAGCATAAACCAAGCAGCAGTAAGCAAGTGACATCAGTCTGTACATATGCAGATGCACACTCAGTATTTCTAAACTCGGATGGCAACTCAGAGTGCCAGAATGTCACTCTGCAAGGGAAGGAAAGGGAAGAGCTAGAAAGGTAGAGCTAGAAGGGAACTCCAAGTCATCATGGCAAATCCTGTCATTTTACAGATGAGGAAACTGAGGCCAGAAGAGGGGAGGGAGTATGGGAAGGAGGGTGTATCCCAAAGTGAAGGGGAATAGGACTGTGATGTAAATAAGAGCACAGACGTTAGAATCAGGTAGACCTTAGTCAAATTACCCTTTTTGGCTTCACTATTGACAACCTCATTTTTACAATAGAAAAAATAATACCATCTGTATGAGTAGGCTGAGAGCATCAGATGAAATGCTTCATAAAAAGTACTGAACACAGCTGGCTCTGAGGGTCATTTCGAATTCTTCTTTACACTAATCCCTCCCACCTGCACACACAGTTATTATATATGCTCTGATGCATGACTTTTGTGAGGCAAGTAGACAGAAAGCCATTTTCCCCTCAGCTTTCTGCCCAGTTCCTTAAGACCATTAGACCCAAGTCAACCATGACCCAAACATGAAGCTATTGCCAATGCCCTCTGCATTATAAGTATGGGTGGCAGGGATTTGGTGAGACAGGAATTGCAAGAGTTAAGAGAAAAACAAAGCTTGGCTAATGTTTTGGTCTCTGAGGTCCCAGTGGCAGTCGGCCAACATGCTTTGTTGTGGCCAAGGGGAACTTGAAAATGAAGGAATGGGAAACACCTTAAAGCGGGAGCTTGTTTCACTTTTTTTCTGGAGGAAAGGTTTTCCCTGTAGTAGTTGAAGTCATTTCTGTCTCCACCAAATGATGGGGTTTTCTGATATAAATTACCCGCCATCATGCAAATGTAAGAACAAAATTGATTAGGTGAGCAATAACTCTGTGCCAGGCACTAAGCTAAGCACTTTAAATGTATTAGCTCATTTATTCCTCATAACAACTCTATGAGATAGGTATTAGTATAGTAATATTGATTTTAAAGCTGAGAAAAAGATTTTAAAATAGACAAGAGACATAGAGAAGAGAAGTGAATTAGCTGAGATTATACAGCTAGTACGTGAAGGAGTTGGGATTTGACTCAAGCATCCAGCTCAAAAGACTGCGTACTCCTCTTAGTGATGCTGCTTTACAACCACCTAAACTCCACCTGGGGGCCACAGGAGAGGGGTGGGAAGGGCAGAGATCCCCAACAAGAATACAGGAAGCTGCAGCACAATGCAAGCCAGGTGAGCGAAAGTGAGAAGAAAGAGAGAAGAGGGAGCAGTGTAACAGTGGGAAACAGTACACAGTGCAGAAAAGGAGGGAGCAGAGGAACCACACCTAGCACAGCCTGGAAAGTGTGTTGCTAAATGAGTCTGCTGAAGTCAGGAAAGGCTTTATAAAATGCATAGTTAGCAAAGCAAGCACACTCAAGTGCTCAGTTAGGGTGATAAGTGGGGATAAAGAGGCCCCATATAAAGTCTTTGTTCTTGACAATGGACAAGGGCCGCACCATCCCAGCTCCCTCAGACAAGCCCAGGATGGTGTGTGGCAGTCATTAAACACAGTGACAGAAATCACTGATTTTGGAACTCAGTGGTTCCCACCTGCTCTGCCACTTCTGACCTGTACATGGGACCTTGGGCCTTTTTCCTCATTTATCAAGTGGAATTAAGAATAACCCTCATAGGATTATGGTGAGAGATAGGTGACAGGCCATTTACATAATCCCTCAGAGTCAAATACTGATAAATTATGCCTAGTAATAATAATGACGACAGTTACTACTAACCTGGGTGACTGTGGCCCACCTTTCTATGAATCGATCACATTCAGAGAGCATAGAGTCTTGGACTTTTGCACACATTGAGGGCCTATGCCTTATGTACCGAGTTCATCTATACTGCTGATTTTCCTGCTCTGACTAAAGCACTTGTGATAAGAACAAGAAACATAGCATGCAAGTAAAAATGCAATATCTGAGGGCTGTGTTTTTATTTGTTGCAGAGTAAATAGCATAAATGCTCTATCTCAGGTTTGTAAGTAACATTGGAGAGGATCTCCAGATTTTTACACATTTCTAAAGTACACATTTTATTATAGTTATTGAGGACTGAGCATCTGGTAAAAATATTTAAATTGAAAGCAGTGTTAAGCCTTAACTATAATGAAGCTATTAATATGGAATCGGGAACTACAGCTCTTGCCACCAGACAGAATAACTTCATTTCTCCTGTTAAGCAAAAGTCAACTGATTGGATTACCTCTGAAATGCTATAAAAATAAAAATTCTATTAGACCTGAAAGTAGGAGATGTGTCCAATAGATTGTTAAGCAAAATGAGAAAATGGATTTCTCATTCTAGCATTGAAGACATTGAAAATTTCTCTGAAACCTCCAAGATAGTTTATTAATGTTTTTTTAACATATAGTATCCATAGAAACCTCTAAAGTAAAAAATAAGAAATTGGATCCAATCTAATTAAAAACAATCAAAACAAAGACATCCTGGAGAATCATTCTGTTATCTCTACAATCATCTACTCATTTTTTATCAGCCAGAAATTTTTATGTGAGGTATTATAGATGTTTTACAGTATTACAGGAACTAGACAGGAATCTTCTCAAATTTAATTTTTATCTGGTGGGAAGAAATAGGTAGGCATGCTATAATAATATTACTTATTGTTAATGATTAAATGTTGTGGTACAAATGATATCACTGTGTTTACCGTTATGTGGAATATATTAAATATAATTGCTCAGAGGTGAAAATTGAGAGAAAATATTACTTCACAGTTTATAATGTAAGTTTGGATTCAGATCAGATTCAAGTCCTAAATATTTGGCCAAGTCATAAGTTCTCTGATCCTCAGTTTTCTTATCTATGTATCAATACCTCATAGTATCAATCAAGTATCAGTTAATCAAGTCCTCATAGTATCAATCTCATAGACTTGTTGTATAGGTTAAATGAGATTAACGCTTATAGAAAATTTAAAAATAGTTTCTGGCACAAAGCAGGAAATCAGGAAATGGTAGTTATTTTTATATTAATAAATCTGAATTGTACTTTAACACTTCCTCCTCTTGGTGGGGAGGGGGAGCGATAGTTATAGCTGTTCCTACTGGTTAAGAGTAATTATGGAGCATTTCAGAGAGAACATTATTCTTAGTCTTTCTAATTATGCAATATCCAGAGATCTAGGGTTGTTCTGGGGCAGCTATCTTTTAGCAAGTTAGAGGGCAGCAGTCTTTCAGTAAGGTCTAACGAGAGAGTAGGAAGGAAAGGAAAGGAGAACTAAATTAGGAGCAACTCCAGAAGAACAGACTCAGAGGCTATTGGCCATCAAGAGCTATTCCTCTCACCAATCAGTTGCATTGATATATGTATCACACATATACATACAGTACCATAACTTAAAAATCATATTTTCACAGGTTTTGATAGGGAGAAATGGCAATGTCTGAGGATTAGGTTTATGGTCTAGACTCTAGGTCAGTGATGAATAAGAAAGACTTTCTGGTAAGTAACGGCAAGAAATATCCCTAAAGTTCATAACTGAGCCGGCACGGATGCTTATAGTACAGAGTAGGTGTAGCAATGGGCTCTTCAAAAGGACTTAAATAGAGAGGGAGAGACTCTCTTTTTCTTTCAGAAAAAATTCCTAAAGATTCCTCCTTTCTTGTAGAATGGCCTAGCAACAAGGCAGTTGTCATGTTGAGAATCGGTTAACATTCATTTAGGAGATAGAGCAACTTACTTCAGAAGCCTTCTAAAGAATCTGGGGCAGTCAAGGCATGGATGGAAGCTAAAATATGAGTGGCAAACCCCAGGAACTGCTCAGATATCAGGTCAGAAACTAGGTAAATTGGCAGCAGTCAGGGAGCGCAGGTGCAGAGCACAGTCAGTAGACATCTGTGGAGCACCATGTAACATGTTCTGGAAAGCTCACAGACGCAAGGCTATACATCGGCATGGAGTGTGTGTAGTATTAACAATGTCCACAGCAATGACAACAACAATAGCAACAGCTATGATCACTTGGTGCGAAGGTCACAGGAAACATGTTAAAAGCACAGCGCCCTGTAATACTTGAAACAATTTTGATTCACCCCCACCTTATCAAGTTAGGTCTCATATTTTTAAAAAAGCTCTTTGAGAATCTCTCAGTGCTTCTTTCACAAGTCTTTGCTCACTTATAGTCACTTAGTTATCTGTATTTAATGTCTTTGTCACTTTACTGTAAGCTCCACATGCCCTTGTTTATGATGTTTGCTTACTATATACATTTAGTACCTAGTACAATGTTTGCAGGCTCAATAAGTACTTGCTGACAATTTGGTGAATTTGCAATAGATTAAAAAGCTAACAAACAAACAAACAAACAAACAAACAAAAACCCCTGAAGCTCAGGCCTGCCCAAAGGCAATAGCCAGTATGTTGTAGAGGCAGGATTTGAATCCAGGTTTGTTTTGACTTTCAATCCTGTGCACTTACCTCTATATAAGCACAATGAAAATGAGAAAAAGTCAGAATTCTTAGTATAAAGAAGACTGGGACGGAAACAAGTCCCATATACAGGGAACCCTATATATTTTCCTCTGGAACCCAGAGGTTCCAGATACAATTAGAGCACAGACAGTTTCAGCACCTGCAGGGAGCTACAGAGTTAGAGGGCTCTTGTTAAAGGAGACAGGAGGGATCTCTGTCAATGAAATTCAGAGAAGACCTGAGAGTTCAATGGAAACATTTGAGGAGAAAAATGAACACAGACAGGTCAACCTTTGTCAACAGCAAGATCTCTTAAGTGCTGGCTACCTTTCTGGTCTGGACTAGAGGGAGAGCACTTCAGGTGATGAGAACCAACCTAATAAATGCAGTCAATATCAAAATGACTTTCAGAGAGCTGAAGTGCTTCAAAGCCATTTTTAAAAAGTACATAAAAAACACATAATAGACTTGGATCTCTAATATCTTCATTTTTTTTTTCACCTTGGAAGAAATCTAATACCAGAACCATTTGTGTTAGGAAAAGAGTTTATTCAATAGTTGAATTAAAGCTTCACTTTGAGCCCTCAGCCCTCAGTAATGATGGGGCCCAGTGGCTTTGGGAAGGGCACCATGATTCTTTCCAACCTCTCTTAGCTTTACCGAAAATAAATGTAAAATTTAAATATAATCACACACAGATTCAAGACAACTTTCTTTCAAAAGAAAAAAAAAAACAGAATGGTACCTGGAGCTACTCAAGTCCATGTCCATCCAACATCCAAAGTAATTGTTTAGAGACAGAAATGGAAGCATGATCTTCTCCTTAAACCCCACTTAGTGGCTTTCCTTTGCCTCCAAATAAATCCAGAGTCACCTCTGTTGCTCATAAACCCCTGCCTGACTTGAATCTTGCCTTCCTTTTCTCCTGTGTCCTTCCACCACATCTACTGGCCTGTAGTCACATTGGCTTTCCTTTTGTTCTTTGAGTTTACCAAGTTCCAGACCCTGTACCTCTGTATTTCTCATTCCTGAAACACTCTGTTCCCAGATCTTTACATCTCACAATGTGAAGAAGTCTCAGCTTAAATGCCTTACCTGATGAGCTAATGTACCTTTCACCACCACTCCCATTCTCTTCCATGACTTTTATTTTTTTTCCCATAGATGTTACCACCAGCTGAAATATCAGGTTTATTAATTTGGCCTGTTAGTTTTGTCTCCTCTTAATATTAGAATGCAAGCTCTATGAAAGCAAGGACTACCATGTGTTTTGCAAACTTGTACCCCATATGTAGAACCAGGGCTAGCTCATAGTATTCCACTGTCACTATAAATATCCTCTGCATCTTAGACAAAATTCATCAAGAGAGCAACAAACTCTGTTCTTCAATGAGCCAACTTGAAGTAGATTGCCACAAAGACAGAAGACAGCAGAAAAAACAAGAGAAGAAATTCAGATTAAATAATTTGATATGGCAATTAAATTGAGTTAGAGTTTGCTGAAATTATGTAAAAAAACTATATTTGGTTTATAATTAGGCCAAGACAGACTTCAGTTGAACACATTTTCAAATGTTGATTTCATGCATATGTGGAATCTAATGAACAAACTGAACTAAGAAGCAAAATTGAGACAGACTCATAGGTAGAGAAGAGGATGACAGCTATGAGGAGGAGGGGAGGTAGGGGGTGGAGGGACCGAGCAAAAAAGAAAAAGGACTCATGGACATGGGCAACAGTGGGATGACTGTGGTGGGGGGAGGGTGGTATAAGGGGACTAAATGGTAATGGAAAAATACAATAAAAAATAAAACTAAATAAAATAAAATAAAATAAAATAAATTGTATTTACAGTTATCCTACTATGTATTCATTATTGAAACAACATTGTTACCCAGTTTAACAACATTATATATAGCATTCCTCATCCAAGTAAATAAATCCATCAAATTAGGACAGGTGGTTCTCACCTGGTATCTAGAAATGAAGAAAAACAGTTGTATGCATGAAAGGTGGAGGGTGTAAGGAGAGGGGTTAACTGTAGTGGGGATACATCTTGAAAGCCCAGTACTAGAGCACAGAATCTTAAAACTAGTTAGCACCTACAAAATTATCTAACCTGACCCTTTACTTCAAAATGGAGTTTCCAAGACACTAAATGTAATAATAGCCCTAATACTACACTGTATTTATATAAAGATTCTATAGCTTTCAAAATACTTTCTCATATATTTTGCACTTTGATATTTATAACCTAGTGAGAAAGGCAGGAAAGCTCATATCACTCACCATTCTATTCACGGGAAAATAAAGAGATGGTGAGTTGCCCAAGATACACAAGATAAGATATTCATAGAAAATCAATTCCTACTCTTGGCCTCATTATCATGGCTAGTAAAGAATGGTGCAAGGAGATGTCAGAATTTTTTAGTTAAAATCCACTTCTTTTTCTACTACTATGCTTTCCTCTCCCAATGTTAAATAGCTTGCTCAAAGTCACTCAGCTGTCTTGGACAGTGCCAGGGCTGGAACCCAATGCATAACTCTAGCCACCTCACCATGCTATCTTATGACATGAGAATCAAGAATTTCTACCACACCCTGTAACTCATTAATATGAGCCATTCTAGTTCAGCATAAAAATCAGTCTCCAGCTAGCAATCTAAATGTCTAACAGGGGAATAGTCAAATATATTATTATGGAATGTAATATTATATAATCAATAAAAATAATGTTTTGGAAGATTGTTTCATGACAATGATAATGATAGCTAACATTTAAAAAAATATACATTTTGGATTATTTTATTTTTATGTATTTATTTATTATTAATTATTGAATTAATGAATTTATTTTTGAATCAATAGGTAATATTTCTTGACTAAGCATTTATTCTGTATTAAATGTTCTTTATGTATATTATATATTACATATATACTATATGTTATAATAAAATAATAATTATTATAATATTAATTCGTTTAATCCTTATAATAATTATAGATAAAGATTATCTCGTACAGAAGAAGAAACTGAGCCACAGAAGGGTTAAATAACTTGCCTAAATACACACATTTGGCAAGGGTAGAGAGATGAGGATTTAAATTTGGGAAGTTCGTCTCCTGATCCCACGTTTTTAACAAATATACATGCTGTCTGGGATAATTGTTATAATCTAATATAAAGTAAAAAAGTCATGTGTGTCTATATGTACACACATGGATATGTATTCATATGTGCATATTATGTGATGATAAAATTGGGTTCTTTGACACAAATATGTATTTTGACCATAAGCCATTAAGAGTTAACATTCATTGAGTGCTAGGTAAGAAAGTGCTAAGTGCATCCACATATTATCTTATTTCATTTTCCCACAATCTTATTCCACCCACTTTACTGATGATATTGCTCTGCATTAAAGGGGTTCAGATCATATGTCCCCATGTTTTCCACTCAACAAATTGTAGCAGTGGTTGGTTATTTGATAATAATGAGATTATTGATGATTTATATTTCTTCTTTGTATCTTCCTATTTTCCACATTTTCTACAGTGAAATCTGGTTTCTCTTAAGATGAGAGATAAACAAAGGAGTCAGGCAGAATGTATATGATACTGGGTCAACTGCATGCACCTAGAACCAGAGTATGGCTTTCAGCTGGAGAGATCCTACACAGCAGAGGGGCACTTTCTTGTGGTGGGGGGGAACAATCCCAGCACTACCTGGCAGCCAGAAACTATGCTAAAGCCTTCAATGTGCCCAGCAGAGTAAAAATTAATAAGGTTTACTGTGGATCAAATATACTTCTAAATGTTTTACATATATTAACCATTTAATTCTCATGATAACCATAGACTTGGTGGCTTGAATATCCCCCCTACCCCTGCCAAAAGTCTGTGATCCCTTGACAGGGTTTATTCAATCACTGAATATTTATTTATTGAGCACTTACACAAGTCGCACTTTGAGAAAACAAAACTAAGTAAGACATGGTCTCTACTCTAACAGAGTCCTTGGTCCTTGGAGGAGGAATGAATAAATTCAGGATAAACAGAAAATAGCTATGATCTTTTGAGAACTTAACACTTAGTCTCAAGACTATAGCATCAACCTCTATCTAAACTTTCAGGCTGCCAGTTTGCCAGGCCACTCTATGGATTTTGGACTTGCCATCTTGCCATGCCAGTCCCCCACAAGTCGTCTCTCTCTCACGCTCTTGCTCTCCCTCTGTTGTGTATCTCTGGAGAACTCTGAGTGTTACAAGTATACTTTCTGATTAATCCTTCCAACCATTACACATGGTTACACATGAAAAAGAGACTGATTGTCACTGCCATTTTCAAGAGGAGGACAGGTTTACTAGCTTCCCAAGGTCACAGGGTTGGGGTTTAACCTAGGTCAGTCTGATGCCAAAGCCAGTGCTCCTAAACCACCTACTTCATGCTCTTTGGAGAATGAGAATTGAGAGCTAATGAGCACTTCATTTTCAACCTGGGGAACGTGGGAAGGCTTTGTTGGCAAGGGACACTTTCATTTGACCTTGAATGATCAGAACAGACTGTTACCATACAGAGAAAGGAATGAATAGCATATGCAAGGGAAAGAGAAGGGCAAAGAGCTCCTGTCTGGCCTGGGTATGGAAGTGCTGCACAGCACACTGAGGCATTCAGACTTTATCTGAAAAGGATTGGGAAGAGTCAAAGGCAGACAACAAAAGTGATCTCCTTGATGGCTATGACAAAGATAGGCTGGAAGATGGAAGCAGCAAGGTCTGACCAGGTATGGTAGCAGAGGATGAAAGGGAGAGAACAGAGTCAAGAAAACCTACAGATGTGAGGCAGAAAGGAATGAGGAAACAGGAATGAATGCAAATACCAACTCTGGCTTGGCTGTCTGGTAGACACAGTTTTTTGAATTGGGACACAGGGAAGCTAAGAGACACTTGATGGTTAAAATCTATAGCTCAGGAGTAGGGTCCTACCTGCTATAGGGCTTACCGACCATTTCTTTCCATTGCTATTATAACAAGTTTGTCAGCAATTTTTCACATGTCATTTTTCAGTGATTCATTAAGGGCATTTGTAAGAGCTGGATGCACAGGTATACCACCTATATTCTAGTTTTATTCACTGTGTTTCAAATCTAGGAAACTGCCCATGGTAGAAAAAACAAGGTAGTATTATCTCATGTGCCAACTCCAGTCAACTGGCAGAGGTGGCTGAGAATGTGAAATTGAGATAGTTATAGAAGCCAGTGAGAAAGACAGCTTTTATTGATTAGTGATGCCTTCTATGGTCGAGAAAGGGGTAGTATAGCACCTGGACCTGAGAATAGAGAATGATAGAATATGCTAGTAATTAACAGCAGTGTGGTGAAAAGAAGAGGGACACCTGTAAGGCCTACCTGCAGCAGAGATGCAGCAGTGATGTACTTGGAAAGCAAGACAGCAAGCAATAATGTCTAGCCACTGAATGCTAAGAATCCCACATGGAACAACCAAGCTGAGAGAGAGCCATCTGAGAAAATAGCTGGCATTTGTGCCACACTTTTGCAGATGCTTTAATATTTATTACCTCATCACATCTTCACAATGACTCCAAGAGGAAGGGAGCCAGCATTATTCCTACCTTGCAAATGGGGGATGATCTGAGAACAAAGCAGTTCTAGAATTCACTCAAGGTCACACAACCAGCCAGGAGGTACAGCCCCTTCAAATCCTGGTCTTTCCCTCCACACAGCACTGACTCACTGACAGCAGACCCATGAGCCATGGAAACACAGGAGTGAGCTATAAATGGCCACATTGTGTATGTACTCGGTAGAGCAACAACCCTGGGGACACATTCATTTGTGCATCTTTGGGCAGTCACCCAACCAGCCTCAGCACCTTTGTACGCAAAAGACACCACAGGTTCCAAGTCTTTGTCTATTCACGTTTTTGGAATCACTACTAAAATAAACTTGACTTGTTCTCTTACAGAGAGAACAAAAATCCTTGGGTATGTTATTTCACTCGGCTTTGGTTTCCTCAACTGCAAAAGGAGGTTGGGCTAGATTGGTTCATCTTCAATGGTAGCCCAAACCATCATGTTTGCATGATAACGGCCAAAGCTTTCACAGAATGTCAGTGAACACCAAGCTGTCCCTCTCAGGGAGAAAGGGCTTTTGTTCATAGTGGGATCCAGGCTTTCTGATAAAATGTTTCGTAAAATGTAAGCTGTGAAAGTTTAGAGTGCACCGGCTTAGTGATATCACATGTCCCTTTTCACGGTAAAATTCTAGGAAACCAGTGATTGCCACCAGAAGGAACCCCCTGGGATGAAACGCTTCTGTGTTAGACAGGCTTCTTCAGGCTAATGGATAAAGGATCGTACCCTGCTAATAAAATTGACCTTCTTAGTTCTAAAAAAGGCTTTTGAAATACCAGGTCAAATTTAGATGACCTCTTGTTTGCTTGTCAGTCAGATACCCAGTCCAATATGAGCAGGACTTCCCAGTTCCACCATTATGCAAACAAAGAGTCCTTGACTAAGAGTCAAGTTTGTCTAATAAATGCTGCCTCTGCCACTTGCTAAGGGGTCACCTTGAACAAATCACTTAACATCATTGTGTCCTAGTTGCCTCCTGTTTGAAATAAGGATGGTAATAGCTATTCTTTCAGCCACACAGAGATGATATGAGAATCAAATATGTACATGAGTATGTAACAACTTACAACAGACTCAAAGCTTTTGAGGATGGAGAACACAGCTGCTCTTTTTTGCTGTCATATTCACAGTGCCTAAAACAGCATCCATGACTAAGGAAAAAGCTCTAGCTGTACCTGTTGAATGAATGAAGCATTTTGGAAAATTTAAAGTGTATGCAATGTCACACAATATTTTCCACATTATACTGTTTGATAAAGATATGCAACATGAGTCACTCTGGATGGCTCTTTAGAAAATCCTAAAATACTAGTCCTGATGGAAGCTGTATATGAACCAAAAATAAAAAATAATGATCTTTGGTATGTAGTCAAAATATTTGTGAGTTGATGTGTAATTCTGATTCTGAAGTCATCCCCACCATGGGGCTATATCGCTCGTGTGGAAATGCTCAAGCCTAGAGTTGTAGCTGAACTCTCAGCTCTGACTTTGGCCTTGGAACCAGAAACTAAGGCAAGAGTAATTCATTTACTTAAATATGTGGGAAGAACAAGTCCAGGAGGCACTATCATAAGACAGAACTAGTAGTATCAGGATGCCAGGCTTCTGAATGCCCACCTGTTGCTAGGCACATTGATAGCATAGGCTCATGCTGACTGATTTCTGCAAAGGAAACTGCCTTTCCTTCCACTGAAAGGGAACATTCCCCTGTCCTTAGTTCCAGATGCACTTTGGACCTCCTTGCTGTTCTGCCCACATTTGAGCCTTTGAGCTTGCTCTTTTCCCTGCCTCCTCAGACTCTTTCTCCAGCTAACCACATGGCTCTTCACTCCCTCCTCTCCCTCAAGTCTTTGCTCAAATGTCTTTTCAGCAAAGTCTTCCATCATCGCCCTATTTACAACTGCATCCCCATCCACTCCACTCCTTCCACTTGGTTCTTCTCCAAAGTTTTTACTCCCATATAATGTACTTTGCACATTATTTTATCATTTCTCTCCTGCACCCAACAAGAAGCAACATATAGGCAGGAATTTATTTATTTATTTTTATTTTAATGATTGTTTAAGTACATTTTTCTCCCCTTTTCTCCCAATCAAGCCCACCCATCCCCCTCCCATCTTCCCTCCCATTACCACCCTCCCCCTAGTTTTATCCATGTGTCTTTTAACTTTGTTCCTGCAAACCCTTCCCCTTTTCCCCTGAAATTCCCTCTTCTCTCTCCTCTGGCCACTTCCTGCCTGTCCTCTAATGCAGTGTCTTTGACTATATTTTGCTTGTTTCTTTGTTTTGTTGTTTAGGTTCCTGTTAAAGGTGAAATCATGTGGTATTTATCTTTCACTGCCT